>PVKN010003048.1:0-15997 GCA_004027915.1 Capromys pilorides
GAATAAGGGGGGCCGGCGAGATGGTTCAGTGGTCTAAAGCGCCTGCTTAGGAGGGCTCAGGCAACTGCAGAGACTGTGGTTCGATCCCCGGCAACTGCAGAGACTGCGGTTCGATCCCCGGCACCACATGCTGCGCCAGCGCCACCACCAGGGCAGGCTGAGCCAGCCACAAAATAAATAAATAAGGAAACAAACAAACACAAGCAAACAAATAAATAAATAATTAAAAAAAAAAAAAAAAAAAGAGCTGGGATTACAGGTGCTCGCCACCACACCCAGGTTCGCCTGCAGGCGAGGCCTGCAAGGCAGGCCTTGGAGGTTGAATCCTTGGCCCTTGCCCCGTTTGCAGGTGCTTTAATTCGCTGAGCTATTTGGCCAGCCTTTTTTTAAAATGGATTTAGTACAGGATCTACTGGTTCTCACTACACAGATTGGACTCACAGTGATGTTCCTGTTTTCAGCTTCCTGAAGTTGGGATTACGGGCGCTCGCCACCAGGCCCAGTCTTAATCGCCATCTCTGGGGGGGGCAAAAGGGGCTGGAAGAGGTGGTCCCTGAGCACTGCCTAAGCCATGTTTAGTGTGCTGAGCTACCTGGGCTGCCCTGCTTTTGCTATTTTGAGTCTCTTCTGAGTCCATATAAATTTTAGGATTTTTTTTTCGAGTTCAGTGAGGAATGTTTTTGGTATTTTGACTGTAATTGAATTAAGTTTAGGTATCAGTTTTGGGAGGATTGCCATTTTGACAGTATTGGTTCTGCTTGGAATAGGGGATTAAGTTTCCATTCCTGCTGTCTTCTTCAATCTCCTTTTTCAGAGTATGATAATCTTATTCTAGAGGTCTTCCATTTCTTTGGCTAGGTTAATACCTAAGTATTCATCTTGTCCTAGAGCCATTGTGAATGGTATTGTTTTCCTCACTTTTTCCTTGGTAGGCTCATTACTTGTGTGCAGGAGCTCATTGATTTTTTGGTGTGAATTTTGTATCCTGTAATGTTTGTTTATTTATTCTGACCTAGATAGAGGATGGTGAACTCCAAGTAATCCCTATAATTATTTTTACCCTATCCTGACACTTGGCTTTTAAGTTAGGACACTTGCTTGAGGAAGACAGTTAATTTTGTACTTCTATGTGTAGAGTTCAGAATATTGAGCTATAGACAAAATGTTTTATGATTTAATTCCCACTATTGTGGTTTTAGCTGGCACTCTGGCTGTAACGTATGAGAACGTTATTTGTGCACACTTCCCCAGTGGAAGATGCAAGTGAAGAAATTCAGTATGAGAGCATTTCAGTGTTGCATTCTGTTTTTTGTACTTTGTTTTTCCTGGTACTAGGGATTGAACTCAGGACCTTGCACTTGTCAGGCAGGTGCTTATGCCACTGAGCTATATCTCCAGCCTATAATATTCTGTTTTTATGAGTACGTGGAACACTTCTTTGTATATTTAAGAATCATAGCCGGGCGTGGTGGCGCACACCTGTAACCCTAGCACTTGAGAGGCTGAAGCAAGAGGATCGATGTGAGTTTGAGACCAGCCTGGGCTACAAAAGTGAGTTCAAGGTCAGCATGAACTGCATAATGAGACCCCGTCTCAAAAACTAAAAAAAAAAAAAAAGAATCGTAATTTTTCAATTTTTTTTTTTTTTTAAAGAATCATTGTTTTTCCACTCACCTCATTAATACACTTTGTCAGGGCCAGGCCAAATAGCTCAGTGGATTAAAGCACCTACAAGTAGGCAGGGACCAGACGTTCAATCCCAGGGTACCTGCTGTACCGGCCCCACCCACCGGGGCTTGCTGAAACAGCAATTAAGACTGGGAGTGGTGACCTGTGCCTGTAATCCCAGCTCTTCAGATCTTCAGAGGCTGTAAACAGGCCAATCACTCTGAGTCTGATCTAGTAGTGAGACCCTGAACACCCTAAAACACACACACACACACACACACACACACGCTTTGTCATTATCTAGTTGCTGGCTGTGATTTCTTTTTTTTTGTCCTCACAAATAGGACTTTATCACTATTAAAAATCTGGATCTTGGGACTGGGGAGATAGCTCCATGGCACAAGGGCCTGCCTGGCAAGTGCAATGCCATGAGCTTGAACCTCAGTCCCGAAAGAAAAAAAAAAAATCTGGGTCTTAAACAGACTCTTGGGCTGGTGGTTCATATCCATCAGCTCGTTCACCTTTAGCTCCAGTCTCATCTCCAGTAGCCTTTCCAGAGCTACCGCCTTCACCAGGAAGCTCCATGAGTTTTTCCAATTCAAACTTGGGCTTCTTCAGCATTTTTACTTTTCTGACAAAGACATCATGAAGTGGGTAGATAGATTGGCAAGCCTTTTCTATGTCTTTCTCAATGCTGTTTGGACTCAGTTTATTGACCTCTTCCTTCAAATCATCTGTCTGCACCTCTGGGGTCATGATTTCCATCATCTTCTTCTGAAACTGACAGACCTGTTTGTGCTGAGTGTATGAGATTTTCCATATCTGACTGTTGCATTTTTTAGTAAAGCCAAGACAGAGCAGTCGAAGCAAATAACCATCAGTGGTCTTGACATCAACATGAGTTTGATCATAGTCTGCCATTTTTTTTTCTAAATTTTATTTATTTATTTATTTGTTTGCTTGTTGTGTTTGTTTGTTTCTTTATTTATTCATTTTGTGGCTGGCTCAGCCTACCCTGGTGGTGGCGCTGGCGCAGCATGTGGTGCCGGGGATCGAACTGCAGTCCCCGCAGTTGCCTGAGCCCTCCTAAGCAGGTGCTTTAGACCACTGAACCATCTCGCCGGCCCCTTTTTTTTTTTTTTAAATTTTTAGTTTATTTATTTATTTGTTTGCTTGTTGTGTTTGTTTGTTTCTTTTTATTTATTTATTTTGTGGCTGGCTCAGCCTGCCCTGGTGGTGGCGCTGGTGCAGCATGTGGTGCCGGGGATTGAACCGCAGTCCCTGCAGTTGCCTGAGCCTTCCTACGCAGGCGCTTTAGACCACTGAACCATCTTGCCGGCCCCTAGTCTGCCATTTTTTGAACATGGAACACATTTTGTCACGGGTGAGGTCCATGCCACGGAAGTTAGTAAAGCAGCTTTTGCCCTGAACATCTTTAGTAATTAACTTGAATTTTCTAAAGGCAGCCTCATCATTCTGCACATCAGCAAGGCTCACTTCAAACACACGACCTTTGAACCCATCAGATGCAATTTTGGTTCCTTGAGTTCTGGTCACTAGTGTTCTTCCAATATTTCTTATGTTGCACATAGCCGGCGCCTTCACATCATACCAGTCTTTTCTAGAAAAGGGATCAACCACTTTTTTCTTGGCTCCTTTTTTGCCCCCTTTTGTAAGAGTTGTTCTTGCCTACGGCCATGGTGTTGCTCAGAGGACCAAAAGGCTGTGTTTTCTTATTTTTATTTTTTATTTTTTGTGGCCAGCCCAGCCTGCCCTGGGGGCGCGGCTGGCGAGGCACGTGGTTGGGGACTGAACCACAGTCCCTTCGTCCTGGCCTATGTTTGTCTAAGCAGGAGCTTTAGACCGCTGAGCTATCTAGCCATCCTGGCTGTGTTTTTTAAAAAATAAACTTGAAGAGGGCCAGCAAGATAGCTAAGTGGACTGAGCACCTGCACTGGTAAGCACAGGTACCAGGGTTCGATCTCCAGTCACGCATGCTGTGCCTGCCTCACCCCTGGGGCGTGATGAGCCTGCCACTGAGTCCAGGCGTGGAGGTGCAGGCCTGCAATCCCAGCTCTGGGGAGGCTGAAAACAGGAGGATCATGACGAGTCCGAGATGCTGCAGTGAGACCCTGTTCCAAATGCATAAAATGGACAATAAAATAAACTTGAAGCAACTCTGTATATTGGAAAAACCGACCCTTCATCTCTATTTCAAATTGAGAGATTTTCATTTGTCTTTTGACTTGTTATATGTTTTAATGAAGATTTAAAAATTTATATAGGGCCGACCAGATAGTTCAGTGGACTAAACCACCTGCTTAGGCTGAGCACAGGGGGCGAGGTTCAATCCTCTGGCACGTTGAGATGGCAATTGAGACTGGGCATGGTGGTGCGCACCTATAATCCCAGTGCTTGGGAAGCTAAAAACAGGAGAATCACTATAAGTCCAATCTATGTAGTGAGACCCTATAGACCACATACTAAATACAAAAAAACAAAGTGTTGATTTTAAAAACCAATAACTTGGGCCAGACGTGGTGGTGCACACCTGTAATCCCAGCACTTTGGAGGCTGAGGCAGGAGGATTGCAGTAAGTCTGAAGCTAGCCTGGGCAATATAGAGAGTTCAAGGCCAGCCTGAACTGCATAGCAAGACCTTGTCTCAAGAAAAAAAATATCAGGTTACTAAGAAACTTTGCAGAAAGCAAAAGGAATGCCACGGAGACTAAGCCATATGTTTCTACATATGTCCTGTAGTGTGCACATAGTTTAATTCTTTTTGTGCGTGTGTGTGTGCAGCGGCAAGAATCACACCCAGATGGGGCCAGGGAGATAGCTCAGTAGAATAAGCACTTGCCTGGCAAGTACAGGGTCTTGAGTTCAATCCCTGGTACCACAAAAAAAAAAAAAAAAAAAAGAATCATACTCAGAGCCTCACTCTTGTTCAGGACCTGCTCTACCATGGAGCTTCATCCCCAGGTCTTATGACTTCTTTTTTTAAAAATTTATTTGACTTTACATTATTATTTTATTTTATTTTTTCTTGGACTCTTTTTTTCTTTTCTTTTTTCTTTTTTGTCTTTTTGTTTATTTATTTATTTATTTGTTTGTTTGTTTGCTTGTTGTGTTTGTTTGTTTATTTATTCATTTTGTGGCTGGCTCAGCCTGCCCTGGTGGTGGCGCTGGCGCAGCATGTGGTGCCGGGGATCGAACTGCAGTCCCCGCAGTTGCCTGAGCCCTCCTAAGCAGGCGCTTTAGACCACTGAACCATCTCGCCGGCCCCTTTTTTGTCTTTTTGAGACAGGGTCTTGCTATGCAGTTCAGGCTGGCCTTGAGCTCACTTTTGTAGCCCAGGCTGGTCTCAAACTCACATAGATTCTCCTGCCTCAGCCTCCCAAGTGCTGGGATTACAGGTGTGCGCCCCCATGCCCAGCTGACTCTTCATTTTTTAATGAGAAGTATTTCTCCTTTCTTTTTTTGTCTTTTTGAGACAGGGCCTCACTGTGCAGTTCAGGCTGGCCTCAAACTTACAATGATCCTCCTGCCTCAGCTTCCTGAGTGCAGGAATTACAGGTATGCACCACCATGCCCAGCTATAGAAATCTATCTATCTATCTATCTATCTATCTATCTATCTATCTATCTATCTATCTATTTATATTATGGCCGCTCAACTTGCCCTGGGGGTGAGGCTGGCACAGCATATGGGCCAGGGATAGAACTGTGGTTCCTGGGGTTGCCTAAGCTTTCCTAAGCAGGCGCTTTAGACCACTGAGCCATCTCGCCTGCCCTATAGAAATATTTTGATATAAATTAAAATATGAGTCTTTATTTATTTATTTATTTGTTTGTTTGCTTGTTGTGTTTGTTTGTTTCTTTATTTATTCATTTTTTTGTGGCTGGCTCAGCCTGCCCTAGTGGTGGCGCTGGCGCAGCATGTGGTGCCGGGGAGCGAACCGCAGTCCCCGCAGTTGCCTGAGCCCTCCCAAGCAGGCGCTCGAGACCACTGAACCATCTTGCCGGCCCCTAAAATATGAGTCTTATTGAACAATTATTCTATCATATGTGGCCTCTAGATTTATGTCATACTTACAAAGATTTTTGTGTGTATGTGGGGGGCTGGTACTGGAGATCGAACTCAGGGCCTGATGCATGCCACATAAGTGCTCTCCTTGTGTGTGTGTGTGTGTGTGTGTGTGTGTGTGTGTATATATATATATATATATATATATATATATATATATATAGTTTTTTTTTTTTTTGTGGGACTGGGTTTGAACTCAGGACCTTGCACTTGCCAGGCAGGCACTTGTGCCATGGAGCTATCTTCCCAGCCCCATTTCATTATATTTTGATTCTTTAAAATTTTTTTTTTTTGTTTTTTGGGTTTCTATTTTACTTTATTTATTTATCTATTTATCTATTTATTTATTTATGACCGGCTCAACCTGCCCTGGGGGTGGGGCTGGCACAGCATGTGGTGCTGGGGATCGAACCATGGTCTC
Organism: Capromys pilorides; assembly: GCA_004027915.1. Classification (NCBI taxonomy): domain Eukaryota; kingdom Metazoa; phylum Chordata; class Mammalia; order Rodentia; family Capromyidae; genus Capromys; species Capromys pilorides. Next base: position 6,176 of record PVKN010003048.1, read on the forward strand.
TGCGGTTGCCTAAGCTTGCCTAAGCACGCGCTTTAGACCACTATGCTATCTCACTAGCCCCTATATTTGGATTCTATATAGAATTTATTTTGTATACCATTTAAACTTTTCCCTCTCAGATGGTTACCATGTGTCTCAGTGGACATGCCTGTGCTCAACTTGGCAACAGCACACTTGCTAAAATTGGCACGAAATGGAGAAGACTAACACGGCCCATACACAAGTCGGTGAGACTGTATTTTTGTCACTTAGCCTTTGGTTGGGCTGAATTTCTAAACATCATGTGGGAGCTGTGTGAATCTTTGTATAATGCTGCAATATTTTCAATAAATGTAGGATGACAAGCTGGGCGTAGTGGCTCACATCTGTAATCCCAGAACTTGGGAGGCTGAGGCAGGAGGCGGTGCGAGTTTGAGACTAGCCTGGGCTACAAAGGTGAGCTCAAGGCCAGCCTGAACTGCATAGCGAGACCTTATCTCAAAAAGTAAAAAAAAAAATAAAAATAAAAAGTAGGACAACAGTAAAAGAAAAAAACACTGAGCATATTAAATTTTTTTCAGTTATAAGTGACAATACTCAACAACAGGCTTAAATAATCAGTACATTTATGAAGTGAGTTAATAAGAAATTTGCAATAGGGTCATTCCAGAATTGATTAATTCAGTGGCTTAACAATGGCTTCAAGGACCCAGGGTTTTCTGCCTCATAAGTGTTTTGTTTTTCTTTGTACCGGGAATTGAACTGATGACCTCATGCTTGCCAGGCAGGCTCTGTGCCACTGAGCTATATCCCTGGCCCCTCAGTGCAGGCCCAAGTCACAGGAGAGTGATGGTGGTGGCGGCTGCATAGCAGTGTCACAGGAGTTGGGAACCCTGACCCAAACCCCTCTGCATCGAGCCAATCGGAGCCCAGCCACCATGGCAGAATTACAGGAGGTGCAGATCATGGAGGGGAGACCGCTGTCGCCAGGACAGATGCCAAGGCGGCCAAGGAGGCTGCCATAGCAGCTCACATCCTCCTGGACCAGGGACAGACTCACTCCGTGGAGATGCCTTAGGGCTCTGTCAGCTTTACTGCCTATGGCACCCTTGAGCCCAAATGCCCAGCGATACTCACCTACCATGATGTGGGACTCAACTATAAATCTTGCTTCCAGCTGCTGTTCCAGTTTGGGGGCATGCAGGAAATCATTCAGCACTTCGTGCAGGTTAATGTGGAGGCCCCTGGAATGGCAGATGGGGCCTCCACGTTCCCTGTGGGACACCAGTACCCATCTCTGGATCAGCTTGTAGACATGATCCCTTGCATCTTGCAATGCTTAAATTTTTCTCCAATAATCGGAGTTAGTGGGCCGGTGAGATAGCGCAGTGGTCTAAAGCACCTGCTTAGGCACTGTCAGTCAACCTCAGGGACTGCGGTTTGATTCCTGGCACCTCATGCTGCACCAGCCGCACCCCAGGGGAGGCTGAGCCGGCTATAATACAAATAAAGTTTATTAAAATAATGATAATAACAATTGGAGTTGGCGTAGGAGCTGGAGCCTACATCCTGTCATGATTTGCTCTTGCCCACCTGGGCACAGTTGAAGATCTTATCTCATCAACACTGATCCCAAGGCCAAGAGCAGGATGGATTAGGCAGCCCACAAATTCACAGGCTTTACCTCTTCCATCCTAGAGATGATCCTGGGACATCTTTTCAGCCAGGAAGAGCTTTCTGGAAATTCTGAGTTGATACAAAAGTATAGAAATATCATTATGCATGTCCCCATCTTGGACAACACCGAACTCGACTGGAACAGCTACAACAATCTCTGAGACCTGAATTTAGAGCGAGGTGGTGACCTCACCCTCAAGTGCCCTGTGATGATTGTGGTAGGAGACCAAATACTCCATGAAGAGGCAGTGGTGGAGTGAACTCAAAACTGGACCCCACCCAGACCTCGGACTCTGGAGGTCAGCTCCATCTGACGCAGCTGGGCAAGCTGACAGAGGCCTTCAAGTACTTCCTGCAGGGCATGGGCTACGTGGCCTCTCCTGCATGACGCACCTGTCCAGGTCTCACACAGCCTCTCTCACCAGCGCAGCATCCACCGATGGCAGCGAGTCCTGCTCCCGCACCCTGTCCCAGAGCAGCAAGTCTGGGTCTCTCCCTTCAGGGTCTCCCTGGACACACCATGGAGGTCTCCTGCTTAGTGGCCCTGGCCGCTCTGTTGTGGGACCCAGGCCCCACCTCCCGCAGCACTAACCTTGGAGGTGCACAAGGGCTTGGGGTGACAGGAAGCAAGGAAAAGGGCACAGTGCTAGGAGATGACCTTGATCTTTTGACTGCTACCCTAACCTTGACCTTTTTTTTTTTTTTGTCTTTTTGAGACAGGGTCTCTCTATGCAGTTCAGGCTGGCCTTGAACTCGATTTTGTAGCCCAGGCTGGTCTCGAACTCGCACCGATCCTCCTGCCTCAGCCTCCCAAGTGCTGGGATTACAGGTGTGCGCCACCACGCCCAGCTGTAACGTTGATCTTTAACCTGTGATTTCTCCATTCCTGGGAGAAGTATCCTAATGTCTCTTAGGGACCCAGATCCCTGAATCATCCCTTCTTCCTTTTGGCATTATGGAGAAGGCACGTACCCTCCCTCCCTGATCCAGGTGTCGGTGGGTGAGGGCTAAGAGGCTGCCATTGTCATGGTACCTCCATCAGACTCTCCCCGTCCGTGCCATACAGGCCAGGGGAGGGGTCTGGGTGGGGCTCCATTCACCAAAGCTGTTGTGGTTTCTCACTGACCCTTCAGGTCCCTGAGGGAAGGGGCCTAAATGAATATGTGTCGCGGAGTGTTGGCCGTGGGTTAGCGGTTGTCAGGATGTGACAGAAACATCCAGCGCGTGGAGAAGGAAGTGGGGGCGGGAGCCGGTGGGCAGTGGGCAGCGACTGGGTGTGGTGGAAAGACTGTGGAGCAGGGGTGGTAGGAGAAGGCCTGCCGCCATTTGGCTGCACTAACTTTGGTAGTCGACATTGTGTGTCTAGAGTGGGAAACAGGAGGGAGCCAAGCTTGTCCCGGGCTGCTTGGAGCTTGGCAGTAGGGTGGGAAGGGCTGCCCTGGGTCTCTGCCCACACTGTCACGTGTGGCAGGTGGTTTCCTGTCTCCCACAACTTCTGCTGTGAGAATAAACTATAGATGAATCTGAAAAAAAAAAAAAAAAAAAAGGCTTAAAGTACAACCATTTAAAAATTAAATAATAAGGGGCTGGGGAAATAGCTCCGTGGCACAAGTGCCTGCCTGGAAAGTGCAAGGTTATGAGTTCGAACCCCGGTCCTGCCAAAAAAAATTAAATAATGAGCTGGGCGTGGTGGTGCATGCCTATAATCCCAGCACTTGGGAGGCTGAGGCACAAGGATCAATGTGAATTTGAGATCAGCCTGGGCTACAAAAGTGAGCTCAAGGCCAGCCTGAACTACATAGCGAGACTGTGTCTCAAAAAAAAAAAAGATTCTTTATACAATCAAACATAAATGATCAGGTTTCAGGTTTACAGATTATTTCCATTCGGCAAATTAATAGAATTAGGGCTCAGATCCTTTACAAAGTTCTGGCACCATGTCCAGCATAGCAAATATGACTTTATAATTCCAATGGCAGCTCTGTGGTTGCACTGTTGAGTAGCGTTTGGGAATGTTGGGTTCAACTCTGAGGGACACAGCAAGGAACAACTTAACTTTCTCAGAACATGTGCAGTCCAGCTGCATCTGAGCCCAGTACCTGCCTGCCTGCCCGCTGCAGTGAGAGGGCCTGGTGCCCTGAGATCAAAGCCCAGTCCTTCCCCACGGCCCAGTGCCTCATGCTCTCTTGCCTTCTTCAGGAATCCCTTTCCTGTGCGTGGCATCCATTCTTCCTACTGGAGCCTTTGGTAGCCGTCTGCCTGGTCCTCCAGCTTCCTCTAACCTCTGCTCCACGTCAACATTTCTGAAAGCAGAATTTAACGCGCTGCTCCGTCTTCACTTCCCATTCTCCTTTCATGTGCTTCAGTGAGGCTTTCATTCTCCACTCTTTATTTCCTATACCAAGAAGAAACGATTCAGAGCCCACGCACTCAGGCTCTTCAGCCTGGTTGCTCTCCCTCAATCCTTTTGCTGGGACACAACTCTTCAATAAATTTGGGGCTCTGTCCTCAGTTTTCCTCTTTACCTACTATTTCTCCTTAAATTAATGGCTTTAAATATCAATTATGGTAGAGCCGGGCGTGGTAGCGCACACCTGTAGTCCCAGCACTTGGGAGGCTGAGGCAGGCGGATCGGTGCGAGTTTGAGACCAGCCTGAGCTAAAAAAGTGAGCTCAAGGCCAGCCTGAACTGCATAGTGAGACCCTGTCTCAAAAAGACAAAACAAAACAAGACAAAACAAACAAACAAAAAATATCACTTATGGGCTGGGAAGATAGCTCTGTGGCACAAATGCCTGCCTGGCAAGTGCAAAGTCATGAGTTCAAACTCTGGTGCCCCCAAAAATAAATAATAAATAAATAAATAAATAAATATCAATCACTTTTTTTTTTTTTTTTCCTGTCTCTTGTCTTTTTGAGACAAGGTTCTTGCTATGAGTTAAGGCTGGCCTTGAGCTCACTTTTGTAGCCCCGGCTGGTCTCGAACTCAAACATCCTTCCTCCTGCCTCAGCTCCCAAGTGCTAGGATTACAGGCGTGTGCCACCACGCCCGGCTACCCAAGTATCTTTTGATAATTTCACAGAATATTGGATAAATATGTCAAATTTAACTTGGCTCAAGCGGAACTAATACTTTCCCCATCCTCTCGAGTCATTTTTCTCCATGTATTAGTCACTCTTTTCATTGCTGAGATGCCCAAAGTTAAAGGAGGAAAGGTTTGTTTAGCTCACAGTTTGTAGAGATTTCAGTTCACCATCAGGTGGCTCCAAGGCAGGGTGGCCTGGCAGACGGCCATCAGAAAGGAGGAACAGTTCGTGGCAGGCAGAAGATAGCAAAGCAAGCAAATGAAATGGGACCAGCAGCGAGCACAGCAGCTCGCTCAGTCCTTCATACCTTACCCCGCCACCCTCAGGCGGGTGGCATTCGCACCTTTAATCTTAGCACGGTGAGTCAACCCCAGCATCGCATCCTTAACCCTAGCATCACACACCCTAGATCCAGCCACCTCGGAGAAGTCCCACCTCTGACTGCGTGAGACACTGGGGGACAGGTAGACACTCTACATCACAGTAAGTGGCATTTCCATTTGGCCACGTGATTATGTGCATCCAGCAGCAAGTCCTGGAGGAACTTAGGGATGTCTTAAGTCTGGCTGCCACTCACCCTCTCTGCTGCCACACCCTGGTCCTGTGATCAATCACCCTGCAGGCTTGGTTCCCAGGACAACCTTCCAGTGAGTCTCGGAGTACCCTGTCTTGCTTCACCCTGACCTAGTCTTTTTTTTTTTTTTTTGACTTTAGAAAACCCGAGAGAGAGAGAGAGAGAGAGAGAGAGAGAGAGAGAGAGAGAAAACAAAACTCGAGAGCATTTTCTAAAGTAAAAATTAGGACTGGAGAGATGGCTCAGCAGTCTAAAGCGCTTTGCTTAGGCAAGCTGAGGCAACCGCAGGGACCATGGTTCGATCCCTGGCACCACATGCTGTGCCAGCCCCACCCCAGGGCAGGCTGAGCTGGCCATAACATACATACATACATACAATTAAAGAAATTAAAGTAAACATTAAATTAAGGGCCGGGCCAGGCTGGGCATGGTGGCACATGCCTGTAATCCCAGCACTTGGGAGGCTGAGGCAGTAGGATCAGTGCGAGTTGGAGACCAGCCTGGGCTACAAAAGGCCAGCCTGAACTGCATAACAAAACCCTGTCTTTAAAAAAAAAAAAAAAAAAAAATTAAGGACCAAGTGTGTTGTTGAGTGATAGAGCACTTAAACAGCACGCACGGGTCTTGAATTTGCCCTCCAGAACTGTAACAATAAATAAGTGAATAAATACAATAGAATGAAAATTAGAATATATAACCTCCATCTCAAAATCTCACTGTATTGCATCCCATTCTGGATAGAACCCAGATCCTTTTCCTGACACACAGGGCATGACAACTTGGTGCTGGCTTCCTGTGCTTTATTTTTTCCTACTCTTCATTTCAGTTAAGGCATAGTAGCTGTTTTTCTTTTTACCAAAACACTGAGGGCTGGCGAGATAGCTCAGTGGACTAAGCGCCTTCTTAGGCAAGCGCAGGGACCAGGCTTTGATCCCCAGCACCACGTGCCCTGGGGGCGCACGCCTGCAATCCCAGCACTGGGGAGGCTGAAAACAGGAGGATCACTGAGTCCAAGCTGCAGAGTGAGACCCTGCGCCAAATACATAAAAAAAAAAAAGACAAGAGCATTGAGCTTATTTCAGTCTCAGGTCTTTTGCACTGCATCTCTAATATCTTCCTTCATATCTGTGCTTGGATGTCTCCTAATTACCAAAGGATTTTGGCTCCCAGGAGAGATCTGTACTAGGCAGTAATTTACCAAAGGCGTATATGCTTCTCCCTATCATCATCATTTGCCACTACAATAGTCCATATTAGTAGTTTCGGAGCATCATTTATTAGGACATGACACTATCTAATTTATTGCCTTTAATGTTTATCATCACTAGACTGTAAGCTCCTTGAAGGCAGGATTTAGTCTGTCTTACCCTTTGCTGTATCTCAATTATTTGAAAGAGCACCAAACATTTATCAAGTAATGGACACTTGACAAGTGTCTGTTAGCTGACGTACACCCCACATCTGTTTTGTGTGCAACCCCTTCGTCTCTTCTACACTCCGTTGCTTCACATTTAGGAAAATGAAGCTTAAGAACAGAGACACCTGAAATTCCTCTAGCTCAGTCTGCAAGACGATCCACCTGGATCAGTTATAGAAAAAAACCCTGTGGTACCAAAGATTTATGTTTATTTAAAAATATGCATTCAGGCCTGGCAAGGGGAGATAGCTCAGTAGAATAAGTGCTTGCCTGGCAAACGCAAGGTCCTGAGTTCAATCCTCGGTAGCACCAAAAGAAAAAAAGAAACACATTTTCCATTCAGGGTCAGCAAGATGGCTCAGCAGTCTAAAGCACCTGCTTAGGCAAGCTTAGGCAACCGCAGGGACCGCGGTTCGATCCCCAGCACTACATGCTGCACAGGCTCCACCCCTAGGGCAGGCTGAGCCAGCATATACATCAGAAAATAAAAATATTCATCCACTCCTTTCTTTCAAGAAGCATTTATTGAGCGCCAACAGCAAATGCAGTGCTGTCCTAGGCTCTGGAGATCAAGCTGGAATCATTAAGATTCTAGTGCATCGGTCTCAACTCACAAACTACAGAGCAATAGGAACCTGGACAAACCAAAAACTCTGCAACTCAAAAAGTTGATGGCATCCTTGATAGCCAGCATTTTTTTCCCAGTATTTTTTCTATTCATGCTCATTTTCATGACAGGTTTGTCAACGCTGCTTAACTTATCTACACTGGGCTTCTTCTTTTCTTTGTCTTTTTCAGATAGGGTCTCACTGTGCAGCTCAGGCTGGCCATGAGCTCCCTTTGTAGTCTGGCCCCTAACTCCCAATGATCCTGTCTCAGCTTCCTGAGTGCAAGGATTACAGACATGTGCCACCACTCCCAGTTACAATGGGCTTCTTAAAAATTAAAGTTATTGGGGCCAGGGAGATAGCTCAGGGGCACAAGTGCCTGCCTGGCAAGTGCAAGGTCCTGAGTTCGATCCTCTGTTCTGGAAAAAAAAAAAAAAAAAGAAAATAGAAGTTATTACAGCTCTCACAACACCTAATTGCCAAGAGTTCTAAAATTTAGTTATATAATTCATATGGTTATAATCTTAATAATGCCACATAAAACATAACTGTTCAAGTTGTAGGATTTCTGCCAATATGATGCAGTCTTTTTTTTTAAATGATGCAGTCTTAATCTAAACTCTGCCATACTTTCTAATTTAGTTACACAAGGTCTTGAGCTAAAATTCAGAATTTATAAATATATTTTTGAGGCCAGCGAGATAGCTCAGTGGTCTAAAGCACCAGCTTAGGCAAGCTTAGGCAACCACAGGGACTGTGGTTTGATCCCCAGCACCACATGCTGCGCCAGCCCCGCCCCCAGGGCAGGCTGAGCCAGCCATAACATACATAAATAAAGTTTAAAAAAAATAATAAATATATTTTTTAAAATTGAAAATGAGGGGAGATAGCTCAGGGGCACAAGTGCCTGCCTGGCAAGTGCAAGGTCCTGAGTTTGATCCCCTGTTCTGAAAAAAAATGAAAATGAAAGTGAGGTTGGATTATATTTATATCTATTCAGGTCATGATGCACAGAAGAACTGCTATTTTTTTTTTTTTCGGAACTGGGAGAACTGCTAAATTTTTTTGCCAGAATTTGAGTCAGTTGTTTTTAAGTCTAAACTGTAAGCAGTGTATTTTTTATAGTTAATAATTAAATGTCTAGAATGAAAATAAATAATTTTTCAACTTCACTATGAAAAGTAAATTGCCATATATTACAGTAACTGCCATTGTTGTCTTACGCAATGTGTCATTCATAGAAATGATGCCTCCTTAAATTTGTTTCAGTCAACTACATGAGACATAATATTAGCTGTCAACAACATAAAAGGACCTAATATTAGCGTTAGAATATTTTAATCTTTCATTCAAGCACTATATTCAAAGTCCTATATTTGTCAAAGTGTGTTAGGTTGGGAAGGAAGACAAAAATATGCTTCAAACATGCTTAACAAACAAAACCAAGGATGATTTATTATTTTATATAACTGAAAACAGGCCTCAGTGAGTAAGATGCTATTAGAGAATTCTTTTCTTTCAACCAGGGGCTCACTGGCTATACAAACGCCCCCTTATCACATGCTACCAGGCTCACACACCAGGGGAAACTTCATCTTCCTCAACAGCCAAGAAACCCTGTGCAGGATCCAGGCTGGCCTAATTTATTTTTTTCCGGAACCGGGGATCGAACTCAGGACCTTGCCCTTGCCAGGCTGGCACTTGTGCCCCTGAGCTATCTCCCCAGCCCCTGGACTGACCTCATTTAGAGATAGACTTGCTAGTGTGTTTTAAAGAACTCCACACTCCTACATTCCTCTTTTCTTCTTTTTCCTTCCAATGTTATTCTGGCAGGGGGTTTGTTTTAGCTAAATTTTACATGGGATGCAATCTGATTAAATGCAATCACCTTAAGGTATTTAATATGATAGCTTTATCATTTGTAACCTGAATGGATTAGAAATTAGCAGTGTCAAAAAGGGAAAAAAGATTCGAGGCAGTGTGGATGAAGTCAGTTTTACGCAGGTACAAGAAGTCATGGGAATCTAGTTCCATAGCCACACGCAAAGCACAGAGGCCTGAGCCTCTTTAACCCCACATCATAGGAGTACAAATATTTGGAGATACATGGGAAGGTGGGATGCTATGGGCCTGGCCTACCCTGGCTTCTGAAAAAAATGGACACATGCGGAACTTCAAAAAATAATAATACTGGGGGCTGAGGCGATAGCTCCATGGGACAAGTGCCCGCCTGGCAAGTGCAAAGTCATGAGTTCGAACCCCGGTCCAGGAAAAAAAAAAAGAAAAATAATACAATGAATTCAGCTCATATTTTTTAATCATCATATGCAAAAATTCTTTTGTGTGTGTGTGTGTGTGTGTATGTTTTTTGAGACAGATGTTTTTATCGTCCTTAGTTATAAGCTGAGCTCACTTTTGTAGCTCAGGCTGGGTCTTGAACTCACACTGATCGTCCTGCCTCAGCCTCCCAAGTGCTGGGAT
>PVKN010003048.1:16097-39281 GCA_004027915.1 Capromys pilorides
TTTTTTTTTTTTTTTTTTTTTTTTTGATGTTTAGTAGAGAATCTACAAGGTTTATAGGGTCTCACTATGTAGATCAGACTCATAGTGATTCTTGTTTTCAGCCTCCCAAGCCCTGGGATTACAGGTGCACAGCGCCACCGCGCCTAGTCTCAATTGCTGTCTCATTGTGCCCTGGGCTTGGGGCCAGCATGCACACTGAGGATTGAAATCATGCTATTGTTGAGCTGGGCCTGGTGGCGCGCAAGCCTGTAAGCCCAGCACTTGGGAGGCTGAGGCAGGAAGATTGATGGGAGTTCGAGACTAGCCTGGACTACAAAAGTGAGCTCAAGGCCAGCCTGAACTGCATGAGGAGACCCTGTCTCAAAAAGATAATAAAAATAAATAAATAAATAACATGAATCTTTATTACTGAGCCCTGGCCCATCACGGAGTATCACTGGGATTCCAGCAGGTGGCGCTCTTCCTTTGTGCACTGAGACCAAACTAATGGCGTTCCCGCCCGCGCATCACGATCCTTTTTAAGCTTTACCTTCTGAAGAACTGGTAGAATGGGGCTATCTTTGGCAATCATATGGTTATAACTTCCACAAAGGCAGCTGCGCTGGTTTGTTTTTTGGCAGACTTGAATATATGTGCCTGGACTTGTGAGTGGCTCATTGTTGCTAGAGTTTATCATCCTTAGTTATAAGTTTTTACTGGGTTCTGCTAAAACACTTACGCTTTGTGTCTAAGGTATTAGGACAAGGCTAGGAGTCTATATAAAACTGTGATGACTCATATTTGAAAAACACATTGAGTGAACCTTTCTCAACTTAAAAAACTGTCTTTTTCTAATAAAAGTCTACATACCCTGGAGCTGCTACAACTTGCCCTGTCAAAAACTATTGATGGCAGAAGTTGCAGTCCTTCTTGTGCACGTGTTATCTAGAAAATATTTTAATCTGGCTCAGTTTTTCATATATTGTATTGTAAAAACAGCTGTAATTTTAGTTTTCAAATATTAAGTGTGTTAATTTATATTCGTTTCAAATATTAAATTAATTACAATGTGATAGATTGAATTTTCCTCCTTCTAAAATTTGTACAGAGCCAGACATGGTGGCCTATGCCTGTAATCCCAGCACTTGGCAAGCTGAGGCAGGAGAATCAGTGCGAGTTTGAGTTGTAGCCTGGACTACAAAAGTGAGCTCAAGGCCAACCTGAACTGCACAGTGAGACCCTTTCTCAAAAAAAAAAAAAAAAAGATAAAATTTGTATTAATGCCTTCCCCCTGGAGGCTGATATGCTGCTCACATAAAGAAGGTATTATAATAAGCATATAAATATAGGCAAGCGAGATAGCTCAGTGGTCTAAGGCGCCAGCTTAGGCAAATTTAGGCAAAGCGCAGCGACTGTAGTTCAGTCACTAGCACACATGCCAGGCTGGGCTGAGCCGGCCACAAAAAAATAAAATAAAAAATAAAAAAACCATATGAGTAAAAAACACTGAGGCTGGGGAGATAGCTCAGTGGGATAAACACCTGCTTCACAAGTGCAAGTTTCTGAGTTCAATCCCCGGTTCTGCAAAAAAAAAAAAAAAAAAAAAAAAAAAAAAGAGCATTGATAAAACAGTCACAACATCTTTTCATTTATTACCTACCCTTAAACTAACTTATTTAGAGAATGCTAAATGTTTGCTGGGCATATTATTAACATGCATTTTTTTTTCTCCTTTTTTTAAATTACTTTTCCCTGGTGTGGTGGCACATACCTGTAATCCCAGCACTTGAGAGGCTGAGGCAGGAGGATTGTTGCGAGTTTGAGACCAGCCTGGGCCACAAAAGTAAGCTCAAAGCCAGCTTGAAGAGCAAGACTCTTGTCTCAAAAAGGCAAAAATAAATAAATAAATAAATAAATAAATAAATAAACTACTTTCAATAAGAAATAACATTGAGAGCAGGGCGTTGTGGTGCATGCCTGTAATCCCAGCACTTGGGAGGCTGAGGCAGGAGGATTGGTTGTCGGAGTCCCTTCCTGGTTCTCGTCTCAGCCCTAGAAGTCTACACTTACAACCCTAAAACCCGTTACTGGAATTCCATCAATTTAATTCCAATCTACCACTCTCAGCGCAACCCACAGCGATAACAAAGACACTAAGACATATATATATATATATATATATATATATAATTAACGGGGAGCCAAGGGGCCCTAAGTTCAGCCATGAAGATGGCTTTTGAGAAGGGGGAGTGACTTGTGAAAGGGAATTGTGGGAAGGTGAGCACTGAAGGGAATTGTGGGCTCTGAAGGGAATTGTGGGAAGGTGAGCTGTGAGCTGGCCTAGGTAGGAGGCCTGCATTCACCTCCGCCATATTTAGAGGAAGTAATTTGCATTATGCTATTGAGATAGCATCTAATAATTTGGGGATCTGGTGCCTCAGCTCCGATGTGTAATCTTTCAAGCCCCAGGAAGTCATAGCCTCTCTCTCGAGGCTCGATTCCAGCTGACACCGTGGAGCATTGGCTCTTTGTCCTGTTACAGGGAAACACACATGTCGTCTTCAAAAATTACCACCAGCACCTCGGCTAGACCATTACACACTGCTTAAGGCCAATTGAAAGGATAATGAGAAGTCCTAGCCAGCTCTGTACATTTCAGTATGAGGGAATAGGGTCAGGCTCAGTCAAAATGAGACAGTCGCTTTTCTTGTAAGGAGAGCTGCTCAGTCGGTCCTCCACAACTAGTGTGAGCTCGAGAGCAGCCTGGGCTACAAAAGTGAGCTCAAGGCCAGCCTGAACTGCATAACAAGACCCTGTCTCAAAAAGCCAAAAAAAAAAAAAAAGAACATTGAGACAATTTCAAAACACGTTAGTAGGACAGCCAAAATAATTGATACAATGCATGTTGTCTTCACAGTAGTTGTTCACAGTATAAGATGCAGACATGAAAACTTTTCTAAACACTATTGGTATAAATATTTCTTCTCACTGAACTAAGAGAAAGTAGTTGTATAGGTAGAGCAATATTCCATAATAGTAGTGGGTTATCGGCAGAAGTGGCAAGGTCGGAAGCTGTTGATTTGAGCCTTTTACAACTCAGCATACTAATCTGGTTTTACTTTTTATGCCTTGGGGTTAAACATTTCTGCTGGGTGGTTAACACCAAGTTAAAGCAAGACATATGTAATAAAACATGTGACTTTTGTATCTGACAAGGTCAGTCAAATCCTGTCATGATTTACCCTGAAACCATGTACAATGTTTTGTAGAACTGTTGTCAGTGTTAGCTGTCTGGATGAGTCATGGCCATTGCTTGACCAGTTTGCTCTCTATGAAAGCCTGACAATGTTCTAAGTGACTCTCCTTAGGCACACTGTACATCATCGATCCCTTTCCTCTGTGGTCCCATAATCTCCGTGAGCAGAAATTTGGGACACCACTGAGTTATAGGATGTTACAACACAGGCTCTCTTATGTCCTGAGTCCTCATTGCACTAACATGTATTAAGCATGTTACATATATGTTCTCATTTAATTTCTACAGATATTTATTTTGAAGATAAGGAATAGGAGCATTAGAATATTTATTTCTCAGGCCTGCCAAATAGCTCAGCAGATTAAAGTGCCTGTTTAGGCAGACTCAGCAGCCAGGGTTCAATCCCTGGCCTGCCACTGCTGTGTGGGCCCTGCCCGTGGGGCGCGATGAGACAGTTATTGAGACTGGGCTGGGCGTGGTGGTGAGCAACTGTAATTCCCAGCTCTTGGGAGGCTGAACACAAGAGAATCATTATAAGTTCGATCTACATAGTGAGACCCTGTAGACTCTGTCCAAAAAAAAAAAAGAATATTTATTTCTCAAGATAAGGCAAATCAGTAACAGAATGAAGATTGGAGCCAACTTCCTTTTTCACCCTGATGCTTGTGCCGTGAAATAGAATTTTAAGAGGCAGCAGATAAGCAGCAGAGCTCTTTTTTAAAGAAGTGAAATCACGGAGCTGGGGAGGTAGCTCTGTGGTACAAGTGCCTGCCTGGCAAGTGCAAAGTTGTGGTTTTGAACTCCTGGCCCACAAAAATAAATAAAAAGTGAAATCATGGTACGTTTTTCAACCCATCTGTTTTATACAAAAACACTTTCAAGCCAGGCACAGTAGCACACACTCTTAGTCCTAAATGTTAGGGAGGGTTGCTTGTGCTTGTGATTAGAAGTTGGGTTTTTTTTTTTTTTTCAGGACCAGGGTTTGAACTCACGACCTTGTACTTGCCAGGCAGGCACTTGTGCCATGAAGCTATCTCCCCAGTCCCTGTGCTTAGAAGTTTGAGACCACTTTGGGCAACATAATAAAGTCTCATCTGAAAAATAAAACATGCTGTGAGTGGTGATGTATACCTGCAATCGTAGCACTTGGGAGGCTGAGGCAGGAGGACCTCCTCAAATTCAAGGTTAGCCTGAACTGCACAGTGAGAAGTGTCTTCCCGCTCTCCCTACAAAGGATCTGCAAGATAGCTCAGGGGACTAAGCACAGGGACTGCTGTTCAGTTCCCCACACCACAATACCCATGCCTGGCCCTGGGTATGCTGAGCCGGCCACCAAGACTGGGTATAGTGGTGCATGTCTGTAATCCCAGAGCTAGGGAGGCTGAAACAGGAGGATCGCTAGAGTCTGAGCTATGTAGTGAGACCCTGGACCATATACATAAAATAAAAAGCGAAGACCTCAAACTAAATCCAAATAAAACAAAATAGAAAGGCTATGAAAAACCTAGAAGATATATATATATATATATATATATATATATATATAGTTTTTTTTTTTTTTTCAGGACTGGAGTTCGAACTCATGACCTTGCACTTGCCAGGCAGGCACTTGTGCCATGGAGCTATCTCCCTGGCCCCCAAAGAGTTGAGTTGGAAACAGTCTTTTTCTTTTTAAATATTATGGCCAGCTCAACCTGCCCTGGGGGTGGGGCTGGTGCAGCATGTGGTGGTGGTGATGGTGGTGGTGGCGCCAGGGGATTGAACCTTGGTCCCTGCGGTTGCCTAAGCTTTCCTAAGCAGGTGCTTTAGACCACTGAACCATCTCACTGGCAACTGATTTTATAGTTGGCCTGTGGTGAGCCCAATACTCAAAGGAGAAATAGCAATAAACAGAAAAGGGTGAAAAATTTATTTATTTATTTATTTATTTGTTTGTTTGTTTGTTTGCTTGTTGTGTTTGTTTGTTTCTTTATTTATTCATTTTGTGGCTGGCTCAGCCTGCCCTGGTGGTGGCGCTGGCGCAGCATGTGGTGCCGGGGATCGAACTGCAGTCCCTGCAGTTGCCTGAGCCCTCCTAAGCAGGCGCTTTAGACCACTGAACCATCTCGTCGGCCCCGAAGGGTGAAAATTTTTAATAAGCAAAATGTATTTGGGCTGGAGAGATACCTCAGCAGCATAAACACTTGCCTGGCAAGTATAAGGTCCTGAATTTGATTCCTAGTACCAAAACAAACAAACAAACAAAAACACACACACACACACACACAAAAAAAAAAAAAGGAAAGAAGGAAAGATGTGTTTAATTTACAAGGTGTGTTACAATAAAGGAGTTCATGTCTTTAATATCTATATAGGGTTCTTCCAAATCAACAGACAACTAAATTTTCTTCAACTTATAGAGAAAAACATGTATGCCTAGAAAGCCCACAGAAAAATAATTTTTCTTCTGAGGAATTTCACAATTGGACAATAAAATGGGATACCTATTTGGACTCTGAAACTGACAAATGTTAAAAAGAATATTATTGACAATAATGATAAAATAGTAAAAAGATGTGAAAATATGCAACCTGCTTGAGGGGTAGGGAAACTACCCTGCACACACTGGTGATAGTGGAGGAGTTAAGCCGCATTTTGACAACGAAATAACATTGACCAAGATGTAGCTGTTTACTTAAGTGGAAAAATCCAAGTGAAAATTATGGCAAATTGCAGACTATATATGCTTTAGTTACTTTTTACTCGTTGCTGGGACGAATACCTGACACTCAAAATGAAGGAAGGAAAAATTTATTTAGCTCACAGTTGCTGGAGGTTTCAGTCCATATTCGGTTGGCCCAAGGCTGAGAGGAACAGGGCAGAGAGCATTCAGTTCCCGGTGGCGGAACAGCAACAACCATGACAGAGGAAACAGACCAACCAGGGTGCAGAGAGCAACAGTCAGCATCTGTCTCTCTGTCTCTCTTTATATTACATTCAGACTCTCTGCCTCAAACTATCCGCCTTAGGCCACACCCATAATCCCAGAAGGACTCAGACCCATAGTATCATCAGTACTAAAACACCTAATCCCAGTGAATCATGAGTCAAGTCTCAAACTCTAAAAGTCCCTGTCCCATGATTGCATGAGGCTTTGGCGGGGACAACTAGACATAAACCATAACAATATATAAAGCATTATCTCATTTTGGTAAGTCATTATAAAGTTATACATTATAATTGCACATATATTTATAACTATATATACATGTGTAGGCATTTACAACACATTGATAATTTGGGAATTATCTAAAAATGTTGGTTTAGCTGGGCGTGGTAGCACACGCCTGTAATCCCAGCACTTGGAAGGCTGAGGCAGGAGGATTGATATGATTCAAGACCAGCCTGGGCTACAAAAGTGAGCTCAAGGCCAGCCTGAACTGCATAGCGAGACCCTGTCTCAAAAAAAAAAAAAAAAAAAAAAAAGCATTTTAATACAAAATGTACTGATAAAGTACAGAAACTAACAATGCATAGGAAATTTTTCTAAACTAGCTGATTCAAATCATATGAAATTGAGTACAGAAACTAACCTTGCACAGGAAATTTTTTTTTGTCTTTTTAAGATAGGATCTCACTGTGCAGTTCAGGCTGGCCTTGAGCTTACTTTTATAGCCCAGGCTGGTCTCCAACTTGCATTGATCCTCCTGCCTCAGCCTCCCAAGTGCTGGGATTACAGGCGCGCAACACTACGCTCAGCTAGGAAATTTTTTTAAACTACCTGATTCAAGTCATATGAAATTGAATTTAGTTCATAAAGTCATTGAATTGCATTGGAGACTCATTTGTACTGTATGATTAATAAAATGATGCCCACATAGGATTTGCAAATATTAAATACTATCTCTAGAATAATGAATTCTTTAATTTTCCCTCTAAGTCATTGGGGGTAGGGGAAGAACTCTATGTTTTAGTTTTTTTTTTTGGTCTTTTTGAGACAGGGTATCACTATGCAGTTCAGGCTGGCCTTGAGCTCACTTTTGTAGCCCAGGCTGGTCTCGAACTCCCACTGATCCTCCTGGTTCAGCCTCCCAAGTGCTGGTAATGCAGGAAGAAAAGACTGATCTGGGGTGGATGAACCTCCAAACAATATAGAAAAAACCGATCCCCAACCTGAAAAGTACCTGGAATGAGTTCGTGTTCTCTAAAACCGAAGAACGAATTTTAAGAACAAACGGAGGTAATGAGGAGAACATATTTATTGAGGGAAAGAAAGCTTCTGTCCAAGAGAGAGACAGGAGGGGGATCCCGAGTGGGTGTCCTCCAGAAGCTGTCGCTTCCAGGGACTTTTATAGAGTAGAAGACGTGGGAACTCGCTTAGGTGGCAATGAGGTGGGACAAAGACTATGGTCAACCAACGAGATTATAAGCACCATTGCTCAGGTAAAATAGATTAAAATCGGGATCCAATGGGAAGGCAAGTCACGTAGCAAGCAGGCAAGAACACCACCTATTGGGCTAGGGCTGGTGACTCTTGCTAGGCTCTTTCAAGGTGATTGATACCTACTTAGAATATCAATCCCTGATGTCCATCCGTAGCGAAGAATGTAGCTGTATTTGTTTACTCGTCTTGAGACCTGGCCCACGGCAGAGTGTCTGTCTCTAGTTGTAAAGTCATCTTGTCTTCTATGTTGTTCTTGAGAGCCTGGCCCTGTCTGACTGCCTACAATATTTCTGTCTGATTCAGCTGCCTACAACGCTGGGAATCA
Organism: Capromys pilorides; assembly: GCA_004027915.1. Classification (NCBI taxonomy): domain Eukaryota; kingdom Metazoa; phylum Chordata; class Mammalia; order Rodentia; family Capromyidae; genus Capromys; species Capromys pilorides. The sequence goes on from PVKN010003048.1 coordinate 24,081, forward strand.
CAGGTGTGTGCCACCACCATCTAAGAACACCATTTGTTTTTGGGGAAAAAAAAACTGGGAGTTTCTTGTATAATGTTAATGATTTTCAAACTCCAACTAAAACTCTTTCTCCAGGAATTTACTTCCTTGATCACTCTTGCTTTTATTGAACACTTCCAAATATGGAAATGTGTTAAAGTGCTTCCCAGCCTGATCACACTTGATTTTGACAACTCTTGAAGTGTTTATTAACTCACTTAGCTGATAAGACAGAGGGGCTTGATCCTTTAGATCTGGAGTGTTCCCCAAGGGACTACGTATTGGAAGCTTGGTTCCCAGCCTCTAGTGCTGTGGAGGATGCGGTGGACATTTAGAAGGTGAGGTCTACGGGAAGAAAGAGTGGGCTTTGAAGGCGATGGTGGGTTCTCACCCTTTCCTCCAGCTCTTTGCTCCCCAGCTCCCTGAGTAAGCAACTCCTCCACCACACACTCCCCCTCTGCTGTGCCAAAGGCAACAGGACCATGTGACCTGAACCTATGAAATCCTAAACCCAGATAGACTTCCTCCTCCTAAGCTGATTATCTCAGCTAACAGGTAAGGTAAGAAAGCACCTTGATCAGGTCACATGGGTAGTTAGGGATTCAGGCTGGCTTTGTCATGGTTGTGACATAGGGGAATGAAACTCCCAACCTGAAAGACACCAGGGCCGAGTTCGTATTCTCTAAAACCAAAAACTACGCAGGTTAAGAGCAGAATCTAGGGAAAAACTCTGTTAGAGAGAAGGACAGAAGGGGGAACCAAGCAGCTTGCCCAAGAGCTCTGCCATTTCTAGGGATTTTTATAGAGCAAAACCATGAGCAAAGGTGGGTCCAAGATGGAGAATGGGTGAACTCGCACATGAGGTGAGCCAAAATTATGGTCAGCCAAAAAGACTACAAACACAGGGCTGGGGAGATAGCTCAGTAGAATAAGTGCTTGCCTGGCAAGCTCAGGGTCCTGAGTTCAATCCCTGGCACTAAAAACAACAACAAAAAAACTCCAATTGTTCAGGTAAAATTGATTAAATCAACATAAAATGAGGCACAAGTAAAATAGCAAGTGGGCATGAATAGGAACAGGGGCTCTTTCTGTTGGGAATCGAGTTAGTGACTCTGGATCTTTCAAGGTGATTGATACCTATTTAGAATATCAATCCCTGATGACCATCCCTAGGGAAGCATGTGGCTGCATTTGTTTACTCTTTTGTCTTGAGACCTGGCCCACAGCAGAAGTGTCTCTCTTCCAAAGTTACAAAGTTTTAGGCCAGTGAGATGGCTCAGTGCTCTGAAGCACCTGTTTAGGAAAGCTTAGGCAACCACAGGGACCTGGGATGGATCCCTGGCACCACATGCTGCGCCAGCCCCACCCCCAGGGCAGGCTGAGCCATATAACAAAGTTGTAAAGTCATCTTGTCTTCCATATTGTCTCCTTGAGGGCCTAGCCCTGTTTGACTGTAGTTACAGAACTGTTAACACCACACCATACAAACCCTTCCCTCTACCTGAAATATACTTTCTTTTGAAAGCCAGCTAGCTTAGCAGAAGAGTGGAACACTGACCAGCTTAAATCATCAAGCACTTATCAATAAGCGTGTTTAGTTGTTGAGACCCTCGTGATAGAGGGAAACAATGATCTCCCAAGCTGAAAGATACCTCGGACTAGCTCATGTTCTCTAAACCCGAAGGAAGAATTTTAGGAACAAACAGAGGTTATGAGCAGAACATATTTATTGGGGGAAAGAAAGCTCCTGTCCAAAAGAGGGACCGAAGAGGGGCCTCCCGAGCAGATTGTACGTGGGAAGATATCTCTTCCAGGGACTTTTACAGAGTAAGAACCATGCGGTGAGGCAGGTCCAAGGTGGAGAACACGGGAACTCCCTTAGGTGGGCATGAGGTGGGACAAAGCTATGGTCAACCAATGAGATTACAAGCACCATCGCTCAGGTGAAATTGATTAAATTCGGAAACAAAAGAGGAATCGAGTCAAGCAGTAAGCAGGCATGAATATGGGACAGGGTCTCTTCCCATCCAGGGTTGGGTTAGTGACTCACTTGGGCTCTTTCAAGGTGACTGATACCTATTTACAATATCAATCCCTAATGCCCATCCCTAGGGAAGCATGTAGCTGCATTTCTTTCCTCTTTTGTCTTGAGGTCTGGCCCAAACTGGCAGTGTCTGTCTCTTCCAAGTTGCAAAGCCATTTTGTCTTCCGTATTGTTTCCTTGAGGGCCTGGCCCTGTCTGACTGCCTATGATATTTCTATCTAATTTAGCTGCCTACAGCAGTAGCTTTTATTAAGTCTCGATTTCTAGATTTTATATTTCAGTCTTTCACTTATTCAGTGTTCATCTATTAAGTCCCTGCTGTGCAGCAAGTACCGCTCTATGAATCTGTATTTTGGAGGACATCACACATTTGCCCTTAGAGAGAAAAATTATAAAAATGAAAAAAATTAAAGTAATTGAAATAACAAGAAAAATCCCTGATTTTATCAAGTTCATATCTTGATAAAGACAAATGAAGATGGATGCATCAGTGATAGGTTTTCCACAGTGTCGCAGCAGAGAAATAGGCAGAAGGAAAAAGGGAAAGGGGCTTTATTTTCTTGGAGGACATGGAGAGAACTTGGGGAGGATGAGGAATTCTCTGAATTGAAACAAAGGGAGACTGAGGCTTTTATGGCCCTTTGCCAGGGGTGGGGGTTGAGGAGGATGTTTGGATTTACCTGAGGAGGGCCGGCAGGATGGTTCAGTGGTCTAAAGCGCCTGCTTAAGAAAGCTCAGGCAACTGCAGGGACTGCGGTTCGATCCCCCGCACCACATGCTGCGCCAGCCCCCACCACCAGGGCAGGCTGGGCCAGCCACAAAAATAAATAAATAAATAAACAAATAAACACAACAAGCAAACAAAAAAAAAAAAAAAAAGATTTACCTGAGGAACTGATGGGGGCCTTCCCTGAGGTGGTGGGGACAGGTGAAAGGAAATTGCACCCTGGGCTGAGTTGAAGAGGGCAGGTGGTCTTTGGGAAGATAAGCTGTTGTTCTAAGGGCTTCAGCCATATTAGATGACCACCATAATGATTCAGCAATTCATCCTAGGACCAGAACCTATCAATTAGATAATGCTATCAATGGAAACAGTGCAGGATGAAGGACAGAGCTAGGAGGGCTGTTGTTTAGGCCAGGAGACAGGGAAGCCCTCTCTGAGATATTAACTTTTAAGTGGAGACTTGAATGACAGGAGAGGTTTAGAGATTAACTTACATGTGACTCTCTACTGGCCGAGCATTATAGGCTTAGAAAGAGCAAGTGCAAAGGCCCTGTCCCTGAGAGAAGAAAGCCCATGGGAGTGTGGCAGAGAGAACAGCAAGGGAGGGGAAGAGCTCAGAGGAAGCTTTTGTGGGTAGCCTTCGGGGCCTTTTCTCCCAGGGAGACGAATTAGCAAGTTATTGTGATGACCAGGGTGAGAAGCGGCAGCAGTGGAGGGTCTCAGAATGGGTTGGACCTTGGACATGTTTGGAAATCAGACTTGGTGAGATCCACTGGTGGACTGGAGTGTAGGGTGGGAAGGCTCTGGGATGTGAGAAATATTTCTGTTATCAATCTTGGGGTGGGGGTGGGGAGCGCTCAAAGTCCTCCAGCGTTTTCTGGCATCTACGGACCATTCGCCCTTGAGGTTAAGTCAACAAGAGCTGCTAGAAATCTGACTTCTCAGAACAGGGCGAAATCAGGAGCGGCCCCCTCTGCTTCAGCCAGGCTTGGTCTAGGCAGGCTGCCAACCTAAGCCGTGACAACTGGTTTAGTTCTAGTTTGTTAAGGAGAGGAACTGGACCTAAAGGTGTAGGGTTGGTCTTCCAGGGCTCTTCCCGGCTGAGAAAGTGGGTAGGACCCAGCCTCAGAGCCCCGCCCCAAATTTTTCCAATTTTTTCTCCTCAATTTCGCGCCCTGTCCGTGGCCAACGTTTTGGAGGTGGGATGGCAAAGCTCACCAGTGATTAGCATACTTCAGCAGGGATATATTTTCCCAGGAGGACCTTTGAAAACAGACTACGCCCCTACTTCTAATTGAGGTGCACTGTGTGTGTCTAGCGGTTGAGGGAGAGGCTGCCGAGATTTTCCGTTTCTAATAGGTTCTCAGGGGGTATTTGACAACTGGTTCTTATATAGGAAGGCGTGCAAATCAATGGGATTGTTTTTTTTTTTTTTTTTTTTTTTTTTTTTGCGGGACAAGGGATTGAACTCAGGTCCTTGTGCTTGCCAGGCAAGTGCTTATTCTGCTGAGCTATCTCCCTGGTCCCAATCAATGGGATTAAAAAATAAATTTAAAACTATTGGGGCTGGGGAGATAGCTCCGTGGCATAAGTGCCTACCTGGCAAGTGCAAAGTTGGGAGTTCGAACCCCGGTCCCGCAAAGAATAACAACAACAACAACAAAAAGCCCACCAAAACTATTATTACATGTTGCGGTACGCAGTGATCACATCCATCGTGGGGCACTGGTGCGAGAGCACAACGCGTCTTAATTTTTCTTTTTACTTCTCCCTCCTGGCTCCACCTCGGTCGCCTTGAGCGATGGGCTCTTGACCCCACCTGATGGGAAGGGTCACAGCCCCCTGGCAGATGGTCCACCTTCTCCAAGACGTTTCTGGGTCCCCCGACGGCGGCCCCGAAGCCAGAGTCCTGGAGGAGAAGGAGCGGAGCCTGGCGTCCCAGCCCCGGCCCCGCGGCCGCCCCGGGCCAGCCCCCAGAGCCTGGGCGGGCGGGCGGGCGGGAGGAGGCGCCCCGGCCGGCGACGCCTCTCGAGGAAGTCTGCCCTTTAACTCCGAGCGGGGCTCGGTGCGCTCGGCCTTCGGGAGGCGGCGGGCGTGCGGCGGGGACGTGCAGCGGGGACGTGCTACCCGGCGCGGACGTGCAACCCGGCGCGGACGTGCAACCCGGCGGCCCCGCGCGCGCGGCTCCGCAGCTATGGGCGGCGCGGCCTCCAGCCAGCTGGACGAGGGCAAGTGCGCCTACATCCGAGGTACGCGCCCCCCGCTCCGCCGCGGGGCGCAGGGTCGGGGCTCCGCCTCGCGCCACGCGCTGCGGGCTGGGGAGCAGGCGCGGGCAGCTGGGGCGAGAGGGTCCCCGACGGGACGGTTTGGGGGCGCCGCGGGACGGTGGAAGCCGCAGGTGCAGGATGCGGGGAGCCGCGGTCTCGCCGGCTCCGCTCCCCCCGCCCGGGCGTCCTTTCTTCTGCTCCCTCCCGGAAACACCCGCTTCTGCTACCTGGCTCTGGGACTCCGTTCTGCGCTTTTGTTTTTTCTGTGGATTGTTTGCAAAGAGAACAGCGGGGATATCCCTTGTTTCCAGAGCGTTCCCAGGGGATTCCCGCTCTGTGAAGCGGAATTCCCCTCCGTGTGGTGGTTGCAGCGGGGACCCTAGCTTCACTGGAACTCCCGGCACTTGCGGGATGATTTCATCAGACGGTGCCTTGACGTTTCCAGGTTGTAGGGTTCCCTTCCCTCCCCAGTGCCCCGCGGTGGGGTTCGGGGAAGCAAAAGAGGAACCCCGGTGTGTTTTGCAATAGTCCCGAGGTTATGGATGGAGAAAAACTTCATTTTGGGAAATCAACAGAGGCAGAGTTACTCAGTGAACATTTATTTATTTATTATTATTATTATTATTATTATTATTATTATTATTATTTTGTCTGGCTCAGGCTGTCTTAAGGGTGGGTGCGGGGATCGAACTGCCATCCCGTGGGCCTGACTGGGATTGCCCACCCAGGCGCTTAAACTCCTGAGCTAACCCGAAACTCCATCAGTGAAGATTTAGAGGCAGAAGAAAAACATCAAATTGAGCTGCAATTGCAGGAAGTCGTGACTCTTTATCTCTTGGTGGATTTCTAACCCGAAATTTACCCCCACCACTACCAAACATCTGGTTATCTTGTGCATTTAGTGTATCAGTGGCTTCCCCCACCCCGTGCCCCCTGCCGGTTTCAGAAATACCTTTAAAATCAGATATTAAGCTAGTTTGCTCTAATTCTTGAAAAGAAATAGTCAAGCTATCCCTAATGTCTCATTGTAGATCTTAGGTCTTAAGAGGGCAACGTTTGTCTGGTGTCTTTATTCTGTATTTGTTTTCAGTCACTACAATATTAAAAACTTTTAAAAGGATGTTAAGTCAGGGCGCAGGGAAGGCACTGTACTGTAATTGACTTTCCAGATTTCTGCTTTTGTCCTTCTGAAGGTGGATGATCATCAGGAACCCACGCCGGCAGGGACAGAATTTGGATACATATCCTCTTGCTGCTGTTTATTAAAGGGAGAAAAAGATGGATGTTTTATTTAGCTAACCACGTCTGCCAAGTCAAGAATTTGGCTATATATAGGATTGTTTCCCCAGTATGCAGAGTTGAGAGACATAGCAGAACATGGTCAGAAAGAGTTTGTATATGGTTCTTTTTTTTTAACTTTTATCTTTTTGAGACAGGGTCTTGCTATGCAGTTCAGGCTGGCCTTGAGCTCAGTTTTGTAGCCCATTCTGGTCTCGAACTTGCACGGATCCTCCTGCCTCAGGCTCCCAAGTGCTGGGATGACAGGCGTGCGCCACCACGCCCAGCTTGTATATGGTTCTTAGCAAAATTATTTATTGCATTTGTAAATCTTTGTTTTACTGGCTGATGTAGGAACACCTGAAGTGGAAGGAAACCATGTATAGTAATTTGAAGTCCAGCACTGTGAGGGATTAATTTGGCTTGAAGTCTTTGAAGTCTTGATAGTTGTTATGACTGATGCAAGTATTGTAGTCATGTAAGAAAAAGTATTTTGTTTTTTATTCTGAAACCATGTCATAGTAACACACACACAAAAGTACAAGGTACATGAAAAACATCCTGAATGCATCTGAGTGACTAAAATTAGAGCTGGTTTGTATGACACGCATTACAACCCCCAGACTTGTTTAAATTTATCTCCTCTCTATATTTGGAAGAAGGGAACTTTTTAGGTCTGTGTCCTAGGAGAGGGAAGAGAAGAGTTAAAAGTTAAAATGCCTCCAGAAAAAAAATGAGGCAATGCTTCATGTGAGAGCAGTGGCCTTGCCAAAAGAGAAAAGAACCTTGGAAAGACGTTCGGTGTTGTGAATTGTTCGTGCATGAGTGGATGACAATCATGGGACTGACTTGTGGGTGGTTTGAAGCCTCAGGTTCCTAAATAAAACTAGCCTCCCCCCCCCCATGTTCATCTTTTAATCTCTATATATTCTCAAGTTTTAATTGTAGCAAAATAATTGGAGGTATGATGCTACAGTTTAAGTTCAATTTTTTTTTTTTTTTTTGGTTTGGTCTTTTTGAGACAGGGTTTCACTATGCAGTTCAGGCTGGCCTTCAGCTCACTTTTGTAGCCCAGGCTGGTCTTGAACTCACACTGATCCTCCTGCTTCAGCCTCCCAAGTGCTGGGATTACAGGCATGCACCACAAAGCCTGGCTATGTTTTCTGTATTTTGCTAACTTGAAATAATACTAGTGCATAAACTGAGTTTTTAAGGCTTTGGATGTGTTAAGCAGCCCTGCTTCTAGAATGTTAATGAGTCAATGAACACTTCCTTTTGGATGAATCATTTAACAGCTACCATTTGGTTTATATGCCTCCAAATTTTGTGTTTATCATGATGTGCGTGTGTCCTGTGGCTGTTTCGAGAATAGACTCTTTCTTGTGTCATCAGTCTGTACATAAAGAAATATCGTGTGCTGCGGAGGGTCTGAGTTATGCTTCTCTTTGCGGAGACAACATACCTGACACCCAAAGTTAAAGGGGGAGCAGTTTGTTTAGCTCCCTTTTTGTAGTTGTTTCAGTTGAGCAGTGGCTGGCTCCAGTGCAGGTAGGTTCACAGAGAAGAGTCCTCGGTGGCTAGAAGGCAGGGAAACAAGCGAGGTGCTTTAAGGCCTTTCTGCCCCTTTCGTATCTAGGCTAGTGGGCTTAGGGCAGGGCCAAACCAGCCAGTGGACACACCCTTAATCCCAGAGTCACACACTCTTAGATTTAGTCACCTCTGAAAAAGCTCCTCTAAGACTTCACGAGACCTTGGGAGGGGCAGCTAGACGCAAACCAGAACATTGGGGCCCGGCGTGCCAGAGGCTCATGTACATTCCTTTATGAAATGTCGTTCCTTATGACATTTGTGCCTGCTGGCCTCGCCGCAGGGGCACACTGAGCCGGTGATTGAGGCTGGATGTGGTGGCACACACGCCTGCAATCCCAGAGCTTGGGAGGCTAGAAACAGGAGGATCACTACCACTCCCATCTATGTAGTGAGACCCTGAACACCTTGTAGACCCTGTCCTGTACCAAATATACATTTAGTCTATCTCTGAGAGTTGCCAAAGTCTTCACAGTTATTGCTAAAAAGTCGTAAGTCCCAAATCTACTCTGAGATTTGAGGCAAACTCGTAGCTGTGAGCCTATCTGTACAAATGAAAAAAAATTATCTTTTATTGAATGGCTGCATACCCCCCCAGGTATGCAATATCTGTTGCTATTACTATTATTATTATTATTATTATTATTATTATTATTATTATTGAGTATGAAATATCTTTTATTGCATGGCTCCATACCCCCCAGGTATGCGATATCTATTATTGCATGGCTCCACTTCCAGCATCCCTGGCAATCTTTGGCAGGTTGGGAACTCCAGAGGGCTTGGTCGGCTCTGCCCCAGTGGCGCTTCTGGTGGTTGTAGCTCCTGTGGCTTCTCTCTTGGGCTGGCTGTGCTCCCTCCTTGCAGTGTTCCTCAAGACGATCCATGTTTCTGGAGTCTCCTTTGGCTTCACACTCACAGCTGTACACACTGATCTCTCAGGGGCATACTGCCGACCGCTCAGATCTTCTTCTCAAGTCTGAGTGGAAGCCTTCCAGACCCAGAACCTCTCAAATTCTGCATGCACCTACGACCAGCACCACAGGGATGATGCCAGGGTCTGCTATCAGCTAAAATAATGTCAAGCTTCCTTTTTTTAAAAAAATGTATTTGGTTGTTGCAGGGTCTTACTACATAGCTTGAACTCATGATGATCCTCCTGCTTTCAGCCTTCCCAGAGCTGGGATTACAGGTGTGCATCACCATGCCCGGACTCTGGCTGGCTCAGCCCACCTTGAGGGGCAGGGCTGGCATAGCATGTGGTGCTGGACTGAACTGCATTCCCTGTACTGCATTCCCTGTGTTTGCCTAAGCTTGCCTAAGCAGGTGCTTTAGTCCACTGAGCTATCTTGCCAGCCCCTAGCCACGCTTTCTTCTGTCTTGCTTGTAGGGGTTAAATGTCTGAATCACTGGCCACTCTGAACCCAAGCCTGAGGAACAAATTCTCTAGGCTGTCACTTTTCTGAAACATGGTACCTGGGGGCTGTCTTCTCATAGCAGTCTTTCACCTTTGCGATTTTGAGGCTGCAGAGGATGGAGTTCTGGAGCTTCTTGTGATGCCCTCAGGCCTCCTTTTCTATTCTCCTGTACTTAGCAGTCAAGATCTCCTCTGCTCTATTTTTGTAATCCATAGGTTTGCTGAAGCTTTCTTTCTGACCAAACTCAAAACATTTTAAATCATTCTACAGGTTCTTTGCTCTTGATTCTCAATATGAATCTGGCTAAGAACCCCAAATAGTGGCCTTGCCACTCAAATTTCAACTGCTTTGAAATTTCTTAACTACCCTTACTCTCAGGCAGAGTCTCCAGACAGGATTGGAATTGTGCCAAGGTATAACACACATTGTCTAGAGTCTAATAACCAACGCAGTCCTTCTTGCCAGCAGAGACCTCCTGAACCTGGTCTTTACCAATAGAATTTTTATCAGATTTCTGGTCTTCTGAGCTCTGACCAGAACCTCCTATCAAGTACTGCCTATGGCATTTCAGCTGGCAACCTTGAACCTTTCTAAACTCTTCCCTCAAGCTATTCCCAAAGGCTTTTAAACCTCAGATATAGTCACAGCAGTGACCCCACTTCTTTGGTACCAAATTCTCTCTTGGTCATTTTTCTTGTTGCTGGAACAAAATACCCAACATCTAAAGTTAAAAGGAAGAGGTTTATTTAGCTCAAAATTTGTAGACATTTCAGTCTAGAAACTGCTGGCTCCAAGGCAGAGTGGCTCTGCAGAGAACAGCTTGTGATGGCCAGAATGGTCATGCTACAAATAAGAGGCCTGGAGATTTTTTTTTTTTTTTTTTTGCCTCTTTGATACTTATCTAGGCTCTAGGATTAGAGCATTGCCAAGCCAATCAGTGGACTCATTCAGTAATCACATGCCCTTTATCCCAGCATTCCATGCTCTAGATTTATCACCTCTAAAAAAGCCCCGTCAAAGACTGCATGAGGGATGGGGGCTGGGGGGCTGGAGACACAAACCATAGCAAGGAAATAGTTTTTAAAGGAGTTAAATTTGAAGATGTCAATTATATTCATATTTCTTAGAAGGCAATAAATCTTTAGGATGGTTTCTAGAGGACTTTTTATAACTTTCAGGCTTAAGTGTTTCTATTAATAAATGGTACTGAGACAGACTCGTAACCGCATTGTCTGTGAGCCTTTGGTGATGCTTTTCACGTTAATCTCAAAAGATTTTCCTTTAATGAGAAGGAAACCTCGTGTAATCCAGCATCAAAAGGTCTATTTAAGGTGCTGTTTTCTTTTTATGCCTTTAAAAAAAGTTACTTTTGGTGTGATTAAAAATGACCTCTAGTTAGAAAAAAAAATTACATACAAGGTGTGTTTTCCTCTTTAAGCAACAATTTTATTTCTTTTAAAAGCTACCATTGAATTTTTAGTAACTCAAAAAAGAAAACAAACTGGAAACTCTCTCATGTAGAAGCGCTGTAGACAGTCATAAAAGAACTGAAAAATCAGGACTGCAACTGAGAGTAGGGGCAGGCAGGTCCTGAGCGGGGCTGGTGGGCGTGTCTAGGTCTGCTAGTGGCAAGTAGGGAAATTGTTCTTTCTTACACTTTTTTTTTTTTTTTTAATATATATATTATGGCTGACTCAGCCTGCCCTGGGATGGGTCTGTCACAGCACGTGGTGCTGGGGATTGAACCATGGTCCCTGTGGTTGCCTAAGCTTGCCTAAGTTTGCCTAAGCAGGCGCTTTGGGCTGCTGAGCCATCTCGCCAGCCCTTGTTCTTTCTTTTCTATGCCAGCTAGCAGCAAATAGTTAGGAAATTTGTTCCTTCTCTAAATTCATGATTGCCATGTCAAATGGCAGACTGTACAGGGTACAGGGGCTTCCTTGGAACTCACCAGTGATTATAAAATAAAAAATGAATTTTATCTTGGCAGTCACATGAACTCCTCTGAGGAGAGTGCCACTGTATTAACTTAGGTGGCTATGTGCTGATAACAATGTCTGAGTGAAGTCCCCATGGCCAAAAGGGGTAAATTGTACCTGCGTGTGCTCTGCCCAGTCTAGTAGTGTAGAACTGGTTCCCATGCTTGCTTATATTCAGTTGTCATCTGTTGGTAGCAGATGGGTATAAGAACTGATCTGATTTATCTGGATAATTTTGACTGGGTATTTTAGAGTCCATATTATCTGTTTAATAAAAGAAGTACATTGTGATAAAAAAATTATACATTGTTGGATGTCAATTAAGAGCAGAAGGGAGCTATCTTAAAGACAAAGGCAACACTTAGAGCATCATAGAGAGAAACTAGAGCTGAGCCTGCTTGCATTGTCCCTGGGTACTTCTGGTTCTGTGTAGGGTCAAGTCCCCTTTGAGCTGGGTAGTAAAGACTGCTAGCTGTCCCCTAAATCATTTTCCCCTGCTGTCTTCAACAGTGGAGTGGTAGCTCCAAATTTTAGTTCACTTGAGGTTGAATAATAAACAGATTTCCCAGCTTGCTGGACATGGTGGTGCATGCACTAGGGAGGCTGAGGCAGGAGGATTGGTGCGAGTTCGAGACCAGCCTGGGCTACAGAAGTGAGCTCAAGGCCAGCCTGAACTGCATAGCGAGACCCTGTCTCAAAAAAAAAAAAAAAAAAAAAAAAAAGATATTTCCCAGCTTTCCCATGCAACTACATGAGGTCATTTAAACTCAGTGTTAGGCAATGGGACGCAGGTAGAAGTGCTGGGAGCTGTGTTGAGAAAGCGACATTAGAAGGAATGTGGTGGTATTCTCTGTCCTCTCCTGCCTGCTGTGGGCTGGGTGGTGAACGTGCCTGGAGCAGCCATTTTGGCCCATGAAGCATTATTTTGAGAAGGCTTTCATACAGATGACAGTCGTGGGCCAAAGAAGCCATAGTTCCTGTGGGATTCACAGAATAGAACCTCTGTACCAGCCCTGGACTGATTACCTCTGGACTTTAATGAGAGAAAAATAAAATTTATCTTATTAATGCCAGTATTATTTGTGGTATTATTATTAGTAGTAGTAGTATTAATTTTTTTTTTTTTTTGTGTGGCCCCCTCAGCCCAGCCTGGGGATGGGGCTGGCGCAGCACGTAGTGCCCGGGATTGAACCACAGTCCTTGCATGCTTGTCTAAGGCACTTCAGACTGCTCAGCTGTCCCACCGACCCTAATGTAGCGTTACTGTCGTCAACAGGGAAACTATGCTAACTGACATTTTCTGCTATTGTTCGTGTACCCTAACAAGTAACTGTGTACCCACTTGATTGGGTCTCCTTTAAGAAAAATTAATCTAAAGAGATTAGCAGAGCTAGCAAAATAGCTTAGTGGTCTACACTGCCTGTTTACGCAAACTTAGACAAGCATCGTGGTTCCATCCTCAGCACCACGTGCCACACCAGCCCTTCCCCAGGGTGGGCTGAACCAGCCACAAACAAACAAGCAAACAAACAAATAAAATAAAATAGAGAGATTAGAAAGTTGGTAATGATTATATTACTAGTATTTGTCCCAGGTCCTAATTTGTGGAAATGAATAGATTGTTTTAAGAAATGAGGAATTAGAGTTTCTTGGTGAGCATAAGAGAAACAAAAGAAAGAAGATGGGGAGGGTCCAGTAAAAGGAAGGCACAAGTGTACATTGATTATTTTGTATTCTGATTAGTGGGAATTTTGAATAAGCAACACCGCGCCAGGCTGGCTTTTCCCTGTGTCAGTAATTACCGTCTACTTCTTTGATTTTCGCGAGTGGGAACCAAGTTTTGAAAATGAAAAGTTCTTTAGGAAACTCCAAATTGAGAAGTTTTTGGATTCAGTCAGAAAAAGAAGTAGTAGACTGAGACAAATGGACGTTTTCTTCAGTACTTCTGGAAGAAGCAGTGACCTTGTCTCTGAAATTTCTGATTTAAGCCTCAGTGCACTCCGAGTTTAAGTTGAATCAAGACTTAAGCTTTAAGCACTTTCTTGTTGGGCTGGGGAGATAGCTCAGTGGAATAAGCACTTGCCTGGCAAGTGCACAGTCCTGAGTTCAGTCTTTAGTGCCACAACAAACAAACAAACAAACAAACAAACACTTGCTGTTCCTGTGTTCAGCAGCAAGAGGACCGCATTACCAAGTGTGCTCTAGTGACTACGGTGACAATAATTTTTATTATTTTATTTTTTGCTTTAGCCTACTGAACTAATGGCAGTTTTATGCTATCGTAATCTTTTGGAAAGTGAACTGGATAAACAGGCAGAAAGTCAACAGCAGGAGTACAATTTGTAGTAGTATTTTTTGTTGTTGTTTTTGTGGAGTTTAAGGAAGGATCTACAGGGTGTTCAGGGTCTCACTACTAGATTGGAGTCATAGTGATCCACCTGTTCACAGCCTTCCAAGAGATGGGATTATAGATGCGTGTCACCATGCCCAGTCTCAATTGCCGTCTCAGCGTGCACCCGGGTGGGCCAATACTGCAGGCCCAGGGATCAAACCCATTGCTTCTGTGCCTGCTTGTAGGTGCTGAGCTATTTGGCTGGCCCTGTAATTTCTAATTTAATTAAAATGTATATGCTGTAAAAGTTTTGCAAGATATGCAGTGTGAATTCTATCAGAAAGTAAAAAATTTTCAGTAAAGCTAGGTAATATTTTTAAGCAAAGTCTATATCAGAAATAAGTGAAATGGGGGGTGCAGGGGTGGGGAAATAACTCAGTAGAATAAATGCTTGCCTGGCAAGCGCAAGGGCCTGAGTTCAATCCCTGGTCCTTCCAAAACAAAAGAACTTTGTGAAATGGGAAATGAAGTCAGGCATTAACATAAAAATATAATTGAAAGGAAAACACAAGAATAAAAACACAATTCATCTATTACAGCTGGTCTGCTTAAGGTGGTTTGATGAACAATAGGACACAAAGGCTAACATTTTAACAGTTTCAAACTGAAATGTACTCCTTCTGAATAAAATGCAGTACAGATTTTGTGCTTTGAAACTGGAAAATTCATTTTAAAAAGAGACTTAACAAATTGGTGCCAGTAAGAAATGGAAGGCAGCTTTATTTAAAAGTATTGTTTTTGGTTACTGCTTTTTTTTTTTTTTTTTCTTTTTGGTACTCAGAGAAGAGAATAAAAGGGTTATTGATATAAACCTATAAAGCAGCTAGTTCAGTTTTGCAAATTCCAAGGTCTAAGACACAACGCACTTCATATTGCTAAGCTTGATGCTGTGTGGAATGAGTCTACCTGATTAGAAGAATGAGTCTATCTCTTTTTGCTAGGAGACCAGAAGTGATTTTTTTTTTTAAAAAAAGTCCATAGTCTATAGTAATTTTGGAAGAAAAATAAATGTCTGTATGCCAAGCCATGTGGATAATTTTGTTTTCCTTATTAAAAACAACTTTTTAAAAAATTTATTTATTTTTCTTTTTTATTACTTTTAACAAGAGATAGCAATATGAGAGTTTCAAAACTCTCATATTGAGTTAGCAGTACATTTGCAATAACTGACACATTGCATATTATTGTCCTCATAGTACTTATACAGAACACAGGGTATAGATGTGATAAATTTTCTAATCAATATTGGCAAGGAAAGAAAGAAAAAAAAAAAGAGAAAAAAAACCAAGAAAAAATTTTCTTCTCTTTGAACTAAGAGGAAGTAGCTGTATACATAGTCCAATGTTCCATAATTGCAGTGGGTTACTGGTGAAACTGGTGATGTTGAAGGCTGTTGATTTAAGCCTCTTACAGCTCACCATACTAATCTAGCTCTGCGTTTTATGCCTCATAATTAAGCTTTTCTGCTGGGTGATCGAGGGCAAGTTAAAGCAAGAC
>PVKN010003049.1:0-39176 GCA_004027915.1 Capromys pilorides
TTTTTTTTAATTTTATTTATTTATTTATTTGTTTGCTTGTTGTGTTTGTTTCTTTATTTATTCATTTTGTGGCTGGCTCAGCCTGCCCTGGTGGTGGCGCTGGCGCAGCATGTGGTGCCGGGGATCGAACTGCAGTCCCTGCAGTTGCCTGAGCCCTCCTAAGCAGGCGCTTTAGACCACTGAACCATCTCGCCGGCCCCATGTGCTTGATTCCTAAAATTTTTTTTTTTTTTTTTTTGTGGGACCAGGCTTTGAACTCCCGACCTTGCACTTGCCAGGCAGGCACTTGTGCCACGGAGCTATCTCCACAGACCCTAAAGTATTTTATTTTATTTTATTTATTTATATATTTTTAAAAAACTCTTTTAAAAAAATAAACTTACTTACTTACTTTATTTATTTATGTATTTATTTATTTATTTATATATTTATTTATGTTATAGCTGGCTCAATCTGCCCTGAGGATGGGGCAGGCACAGCATGTGGTGCCAGGGATCGAACTGAGGTCCCTGCAGTTGCCCAAGCTTGCCTAAGTTGGTGCTTTAGTCTGCTGAGCTATCTCACCTACTTCCACCTCCTGAGTGCTGGGATGATAAATATGTGTCACCATGCCTGACTTCTAAAATATTTTAAAATTATTATTATTATTAGTTCATTTTTCATTGTGTTTGGTACAGGGTCTCAGTTTGGACTGTGTAGCGAGGGCTGTGATCCTGTTTGCAGCCTCCCCATGGCTGGGATGACAGGTTTGTGCCATGCACCATGATGCCCAGACTTGGTTGTTGGCTCAGCACACCTGGGGGGCAGGGCGGGCACAGCATGCCAGATGGCGGATCAAACCCTGGGCCCTGACAAAGCAGGCAGTTAGTTTGCTGAGCTATCTCACCAGCCCTTTGAATTTTTTATTATTTTGAGGGCAGGCCTGATAGCTCAGCAGACTAAAGCACCTGCTTCAGCAGAACACAGAAGCTGGGGTTCAATCCCTGGCATGCAGTACTGGTCCCGCCCCCGGGGCACCCTGAGAAGGTAACTGGTGACTGAGACTGGGCGTGGTAGTGCACCTGTAATCCCAGTGCTTGGGAGGCTGAAAACAGGAGAATCACTACAACTCCAATCTATGTAATGAGACCCTGTAGACCCTGTATCTGCTATCCTAAATGCATTAAAAAAAATGAAATAAAATAAAATTTGGGGGCTGGCAAGATGGTTAGCGGTCTAAAGCGCTGCTTAGGAAAGCTTAGGCAACCGCTGGGACCACGGTTTGATCCCCGGCATCACATCCTACAGCAGCCCCACCCCCAGGGCAGGCTGAGCCAGCCATAATACAAAAAAAAAAAAAGAAAGAAATAAAATTTGTATTATTTTGAAACAATGTCTAAATTGCTCAGGCTGGGCTCAAACTTATGATCCTCCTGCTTCAACCCCTAGTGTTGGGGTTACAGGCATTATACCTAACTGTGCTTCTTCCGTTTCCTGGCTTTGCCAGTAGATGAAAGGCAATGGTAGCACTACTGTGATATAGGCCAGGTGCAGTGGCATGTTTTGTCTCAAAACAACCCCAAAAACCAGTATTTGCGACACAATAAGAAATATATTCTATCTGGTTTCCATCCTGGAGTTTCTAGACCAAGAGCTCCTAAAATGGAATTTACAGACTGGCCAAATAGCTCAGCCGATCAGGGGCGCAGGGCCAGGGGTTTGATTCCAGTGCCTGCCATGCCAGCCCTGCCCCCGGGGTGTACTGGGATGCAATGGAGATTGGGTGTAGTGGCGCACCCGCCTGCAATCCCAGTTCCTGGGAGGCTATAAACAAGAATCACTACAAGTCTGATCTAGCAGTAAGACCCTGAACACCCTGCAGCCCCTTCTCTAAAATACCAAAAAAAAAAAAAAAAACCAAGAAAAAAAAAGAAAAAAGGAATTCCTTGTGTATATGGGAGCATCTTGAACTGGGCATGGTGGCACACACTGTAAAAGAGCATCTTGGGGCTTGTGGGTTAGCTCAGTTGATTAAGTGTCTGCTTGGAAAAAAATCAAGTCAGGCACAGGAGACTGCAGTTCGGTCCCCAGTTCCACATGCCCATCAGACCTGCTCTTAAGGCAGCGTGAGCCAGCCAAAAAAAAAAAGAACAAGAAAAAAGAGTATGTTTTGCTATTTATAATATGCCCCTTCCCACCTCCATATCTGTGTTCACAACAAAGCTCTTAGAGGGCACTGGCCAATAGTCAGAAGAACCAGCAGTGACCAGGAAGCTCTGTGCCTTCAGCCCCAGCTTAGTGAAGAGGAGAGGGGTTCTACTGAAGCCTCCAAAAAGTCATTCAGCTTATGCGAATCAGAGAGCACTAGGTCCAGGAAAAAGAATCCATAAAGCTGAAGGTAGCACAGCCCTTATTCCCTAGAACACACCCTCCTGGACCTGGGTGTGGGATCTTTCCATACCAATTATCTGTATAAAAAGTCATCTGGCTATTTATCTGTATGATTTGTAACATATTTGATAAGCCAGTAAAACTAAAGAAATACTTCCCTGACTTTTATAAACCATTATAAAAAATTACAATGTCAGGACATGGTGGGAACCTGACTTTCAGTTGGGTGGGTACAAGTATATATGTGACAGCTTGGATTTGCAAGTGCTGTCTGAAGAAATGAGCCCTACCAGTGGGGTCTGCACTCTTGAAATGAATTTTTGGACACTTTGCTGTTGTTGGGGGGACTCCTTCCTCAATTTGGTGTTGAAATAAGCTTTCCCCTTAGGCTCCAAAATTCCTACCCGGAACTTGGCTAGTCCTCATCACACCTACAGCAGGTCAGATCACTACTAGAATGGACGCTTCTGGTATGGGCCAGGATGGCAGGGGTGTTGGGTTGGAGGGACTCCACTAAGCCTAGGTGAAAAAGCAAGGGAGTTCCAGGCAACCTGTTGCTTCTATCCAGTTGTCCTCCCATACTCTGAGCTGGAGTCATGCCCTCAGTCTCTCTCCGCTTCTCCCAAGGAGCCCAGAGGTGTTCACAAGCAACTCCTGGTCATACCAACATAGTTCCCCCAAGGCTGGACAGATGCCAGCTGGTCAGGATGTGGAACTGAGGTCAGGGAGTCACCTACCTGCCACTGTCACCATGCCAAGCCTCCATGCAAGGAGCCACACTCCAGGAGCCAACTTACGCAAGAAAAATGTTACACGCAATACACACCAACAGGGTACTTGACAACATTTATTCAGCACCTGCTATGTGCCAGGCCCTACATAGGACACTAGGAAAATAGTCAATGCTGCCTGGTCCCTGCCCAGGAGGAGCTCACAGTCTAGGAGGCCAAGCCACGAATCAAAACAGTAGCAAAAGTGCAATTGGCATCACAATTTTACAAGCTTTTTAATATATATTTTCTCAAGTATAAACACGCAGTGACACAGTCATATTGTCTGAAAAATACATTGGCATAAAAGTAAACACAATTACATCATTGAAAGGATGACTGAGATCGTCTGCAATGACTAGTACTGGTATTTTCAGAGCTAGGTTTTCAGCATTTACTTCCTGGGCCCCACTCACAGGGGCTGAACCCCCCCAGGCAGAGTACCAGAACACTGCCTTTTCTCCACCCGTCCCCATTATCTTGGGCTCCTTCGGAGCAGGTTAGATGGAGCCAAAGACTGTGCCCAAGAACCTACCCAGCTGTGAGGTTCCAAAACTCAGCTGCCAGTGACACCAGCTCATGGAGAACAGTGTACTCCGCTCACCCCGAACCCTTCCTGGCTGGTATAACTGCTCAGGACAGTGTTCTGTGGAATTTCTGCCTCCCAGCCCAGCCCCCCTCTCTGAGTGTATCCACTTCTCAGGAGATGGATACTTGTTTCTACTTACCGGGCCTTTGCACAGGTGCTAAACAGACAATGAAGACAGGATCTGCACACAGCTTTGGCTGGTGGCAAGTTAGTTCAGGAAATGTCAAATCCAACAGAGACCAGAGTGGGCTCTTTTAGGGTCTGGGCAGTGGGAGGAAACAGCCCAGGGTCTGGGTAGAATTAAGTGAAGGACAGGGTGATAAAAAGCTTTGCTGAGAAGACTGCAAGACTGAAGAAATGCCTATTTATGACCCATGTGCCAAGCCTTTGCTTTGTTGAGCAGGAAAGGATCATACTTCATGAAGGGCCCAACAGTGCTCAGCTCCTGAGGTTTGAGCATCCCTGGCTCTCACAGCAGTCTGGTTTGGACAGAAGTCCTAGCAGGCAAAGTCAGGAGGTCTAAGATTTAATGTGTTTTTTCTGACCCCACTTCTGGGGTGAAGATGAAGGTAGGGGACGAGGGGCCCCTATGTGACTGACACTAAGGCTGGCCTGATCAGAGTCCTGCCCTAGTATTCACTACTGTACCCTCTGGGACAGGCTATGTCCATTCCCACCCAGGCCTACCCTGTAGCCCTCCTGTCCCCGAGTTGTCTCTAGGAGGTCCCTTCCCCCAATGATGGCCCACACGGAACTCTCTTAATAAAAAAAAATAATTTATTGTCAACAAAGGTAATATATACAACAGGAAAACAGGTGAAAGGGAACACAGAGGTGAACAGAGCCCTCGGCAGGATGGAGCGGGAAGAGGTAATGGAGGCTCCTGGTGTAGGAGCCTGAACCAGTGGGGGAGGAGAGGTGTCCCCCGAGGTAGTGGGACTCAGTCCAGACCCCGTCATGCCACCTCTGGGTAAGGCACTGTGCCAGGGGAGAATAACAGGGAGTTCAGAGAGGGCGGGAGGTGTGAGGGGACAAAGAGATGTGAGTCAGCCAAGGATTGGGGTAGGTGTTCTCCACAGGCTCAATGCCCTACCACGCAGCCTCAGCCACCCGCCTACCTCTGGTCTGGTCAGGCAGACATTCTCCAGTGCCCTACCCCTGTCCTACCTTGACACCAGTTCTAAAACTGTCAGGTGGCCAAGCCAGCAGCTTTGAGTTACAGCCAAAGGGGGACGCTGCCTCCTCTCTTGCCCTCCCTCCCTCCCCAAGAAAGCAAGAACTTATAGCCCACTGCCTGCCTCTGGCTGTCCCCCTAGGGTGCTGCTGGATTCTGACAGAACTGCAGGCCACTTTGGGGTGTCACCTGCACCCACTCCCTTGATGCCCTGGGGGTGCTTGGACCAGTCTTGCAAGAGGCTGACTGCTGGGGGCTCCTCCATCCGCACACGGATAACCTGGAGATCCAGTGTCCCGCGGAGCCCCGAAGGGGGAGCTGGGCAGCAATGGGAGCAGAGAGCAGAGTTAGGGCCCTCCAGAGCTGAAGGGCACTTTGAAAGCTCTGAAAACCACACCCTGCACTTCTAGGCCTTTCCTGCTTTCCAGAGCCCAGTGCCTGGTTCGGATGAAAGGATGCCAGCTTCACAAACCTCACAGGTACGGGCACAAGTCACTGTGAAGCCTTCCTCCTGAGACCTAGGAAGGGGATACACTCAGTGCTGCAGCCAGCTTGTCCCAGTTCTTCCTTTCAGCAGCTCCACTTCACATACAACTAGGCAGTTTGGCCTAGGGGGCTCTGCCTGCACAAACCATTTTCAGTTTTCCCCACACAGAGTACACGAGGGAATGTGCAGAGCAGAGAGGAGTGCTGAACACAGAGGGCAGGGTTAGGGCCCCAGCTCTGCTCTGTGATACACTAGGCTCTATGTACTGCAGAGTCACTATGTCACAAGGGTCTGGTGTCCACCTTAGTGGTGTAGGGAAGCTGCTTGTAGCAGTGTCAGGCTGCCAAGACAGGTTGCTTAGGGCCACAGACAGCCTTAAAAATGTCCCAACATGGGCCCACAAAAGTTTCATTGTACACAAGGCAAAGGCGGAAAATTATCTGTACTGAAATAATTTTTTTAAAAAAATTTTTATTTTATTTTATTTATTTGTTTGCTTGTTTCTTTATTTACTTATTTTATGGCTGGCTCAGCCTGCCCTGGTGGGGCTGGTGCAGCATGTGGTGCTGGCGATCGAACCGCAGTCTCTGCAGTTGCCTGAGCTTTCCTAAGCAGGCGCTTTAGACCACTGAACCATCTCGCCGGGCCCCTGAAAGAATTTTTTTTTTCCTAGCTTATTTAACAGCAATGTTTTATTAAAGGTTGGAAAAGAAACAGACTCTGCAGGCAGGTTTGAGCCAAATAAAAGTAGGAAAAGAAGTACATTCTGTGGGCCAACACACAAGAAAGAACAGTTGCCTTTTTCAGCTTTTAAGAGACAAAATTATTTAAAATATGGCAGAGAAGATGAGTACCACTTTGCAGCAGGGTTTGGAGTAGAAATGACTTAGTGGCTACCACTAGGCTGTATAATTTGGCAACTCTTACACATTCCATTAAGGTAAGTTTTTTTTTTTTTTTTTTTTCAATACCGGGGATTAAACTCCGGACCTTGTGCTTGCCAAGCATGCACTTATGCTGCTGAGCTACATCCCTAACCCCTGGTAAGGTAGTTTGACTATCTGATAAGCTGTAACTCCTTGAGTGAAGACTGAATTCCAATTATTCATAAATCCACTGAGGTCTACAGCCTCAATGTGTCCAATGCTCCATGCTGTGAGGGTTACAGCAGGGAGTGGGGCTGAGTGTGCTCCCTTCTTGGAGTTTACATCTCATTGGTGAAAGCCAAAAAAACATCAGCAAACAGAAGATGTAGTATGTTCTATAGGGCCAGATGCAATGTCAAGAAACACCAGGGAAAGGTGTGCAAAAAAAGCAAGTGCACAAGGGGGCGGAGATGCAAGGGAAGTGAGCTGTCGAAGCAGGTACCAAATAGCATTTCAGATGACAGGAACCGTAAGGGGATGCTGCCTGTGTGGAGTGGGGGTGTTTGGTAAGAGGTCAGGGATCTTGGAGAGAAGACTATTGGTCTCCAGCTCTTATCAGAAGTATGACATGAGCAACCTGAAGTCTGAGAGCAGAGGATGACTGAATTTCACCTGTGTCTTCAGCAGGGATACTTATGGCTGCACAACAACACAGCACAGCAGACAAACCTGAGACCACTTAAAAAGTGGATACAAGAAGCAGTGAGAGTGGTAGCAGGAGAGGTGGTGGAGAATCTGACGATGTAGATATACATGTATAGTCATGTAGAGCTGAAGAGGATGAGATTTTTTTTTTGGCCTGGGGCCAGCCAATTAGGGACTGAATCCTCTAACTCTGTGAGCCAAATAAACCTCTCCTTTAAAAAAACAAAACAAAACAAAAACTTTATTTATTTATATTATGGCTGGCAGCCCGCCCTGGGGGTGGGGCTGGCCCAGCATGTGGTGCCAGGTATCGAACCGCAGTCTCTGAGATTGCCTAAGCTTGACCTAAGCAGGTGCTTTAGATCACTGAGCTATCTTGCTGGCCCTAAACCTCTCCTTTGAGTTGTGGATGTGAGATATTTTGTTCTAAAGTGAGAGAAAGGGGTATGCCAGTTAGCTCAGTTGTTGAAGCACCTGCTTAGCAGTCAGGCGCAGGGGGCCATGGTTAAATCCTCAGCTCCAGGGGCTGGGGAGATAGCTCTGTGGCACAAGCGCCTGCCTGGCAAATGCAAGGTTGTGAGTTTGAATCCCGGTCCCACATAAAAAAAAAAAAAAAAAAATCCTCAGCTCCATATGTCATACCAGACCTGCCCTTAAGGCAGCCTGAGCCAGGCAAAAAATAAATAATAAAGTAAGAGAGAGAGTGAGCTAATCCACAGCCACACAAAAGGTAGAGAGCTGTGAACAGTGTGGATGAGACCTACTGGTGTATAAACAGTGCCTATTCTCTGTCAGGCACTATGTGGAGTGTGGGATACCTCCAGAAACACTACAATGCAATCATTCAGTTTGTTGTTTTTTTGTACCGGGGATTGAACTTGGAACCTTGTACTTGCAATTCTGACCCAAAGATCTAGGAGAGGATAAGACAGATGAAGAATATGATACAAAATGAGGTAGTTGGGGCAGGGAGATAGCTCAGCAACATAATCACCTGCCTGGAAAGCACAAGGTCTTACATTTCAATCCCTGGAACTGTGTGTGTGTGTGTGTGTATCTGTGTCTGTGTAAGTCCACTGTTACTACCAGATCAAAAAAGTAATGCAGCATACACTGACCAGTGGATTTAATTTATGGAAGTCAATAGCAACTTTGTTAAAAATTCAATTTTTGTTGAGTACTGTGGGTGAAAATCTGACTCAAGTGGATTTCAGAGAGAAGTGAAAGACAGCATAGAAAAGGCCTTCTACAGCCAGGCATAGTGGCATATAACTATTAAACCCTGGGAGTCTGAATTAGGAGGATTGGAAGTTTAAACCCAGCCTGGGCAACTTAGTAAGACCATCTCAAAACTGACCCTGATGGAGACCTAATCGCGCTGAGGCTGAGGCTGAGGCTGAGGCTGAGGCTGAGGCTGAGGTGGCTTCCTTTTTTTCTTTTGCGGAACTGGGGATCAAACTCAGGGCTTTGCACTTGCCAGGCAGGTACTTGTGCCTTTGAGCTATCTCCCCAGCCCCATGGCTTCCTTCTTCTTGGTGGTGGTGCTGCTGGACATTGAACCCAGGGCTTCAGAGATGCTAGCCAAGGGCCTCACCCCTGAGCTATCCCCCATCTGTTTTTTGAGCTAGAGTCCTCCCTTATGTTGCCCAGGATGGCGTTGAGAACTCCTGAGGTCAAGTGATCCTCCTGCCCCTGCCTGCCAAATAGCTCAGACTATTAGTGTGCATGCATCACTGTACTTTGAACTGTTTTCTTCTGCAAAACACAAATTTTAATAATTTATGTAGTATTTTACTTTCGTGAGATAGAATATTAGGGAAGGTATATGGTAGGGGCTCAAATAAACTAGAGGCTGGCTTCTTAAGCCCCTGGTTGGTTAATTACCAAGGCAAAGAGGGTAGCAGGTGTGGGTAGATGAAGTAAGGAAGTCAGAGGTATGAGGCCTGAGATGTAGCAGAGATTAGAGCACCAGGGCTACAAAAAAGCAAGCTGGGACAACAAATCATCCCTGGGACAGCTTTGGACAAGCTGAGTTCTTCTGGCAGGGAGGCTCAGAACAGCTCCACCTTCCTTCCTGTTCTGCCTCATCTTGTCTGATTTCCAGCCTTACTCCTGCAGTCATGCATCCTCACACACATTCCAGAGCTGCTCCTGCTGCAGAGGCTGGAAGGAGCCCTTTCCCTTTGGTCCTTTCCTAGGCCATGTGTAAGCAGGAGACTCTGGACTTGTCACCGCCTGAGTGATAATCACTTGACCAACTTTTCAATGAATTTTTGGGTTTTCTTTTTGTGCTAGGCACTGTTCTAGGTGCTGAGGATCCAGCAGTGAACAAAGGCAGAGACTGTACAAGGCTCACACTGGCATGCACAGGTGCCCTCTCACTACGCTTATTCCCAAGTCCATCCTAGAAACACCTTGTATCCAGCCAAGGTATCTAACTGGATCTCCAGGTCTACCCAAACCAAATACTAGCCAGACAAAGAGCTTCTTTTTTCCTTGACTTGCGAGTGGGTCCTTCCATCCTTCCCCTCCTGGCCCCAAGCTCACCTTGCAAAGTCCTCAGAAAGTTCCAGAAAGCTTTCTTAGACTGCTTCACCATCACACCTTCATAGCAACCAGCTCAACTAACCTGAACAAAGTGACCTTTTTCAACTCTATGTCAATGTGTGTTTCCTATATTTTGGTGATTGAACCCAGGGACTTCACTTTGAGTAACATGTCCTAACCCATTTCACTTATTTTGCGACTTGGCCACTGATTTCCCCAGGTAAGACTTGAATTTGCAGTGTTCCTGCCTCAGCTTCCCAGCCTGGAACCCCCATAGGTGTCCTCAAACACCTTTACTTCTTGGGAGCAAAGACTGCCTTATTCATGTCATTCCCCAGAATGTTTCCCTCAGGGCCAGACTCCGGGGACACCTGTTGGTACACTAGTGTCCTCTGCGGTTCTCTGGCCATCTTCCAACCTCCAAAAACCCTGCTGCTACTGAGACCATACTGCTATCTCCTCCATCCCCTTTTTGTCCATTCACCCCAAATAAACCTAAAACTTTAGGGATTCTCTTCTACAAGAACCACCCCAAATATGTGGACTTCAGCTATTCTAAGATTCAAAATGAAGGTTCCTTTCATATATGAAGCCAGAAGCCAAGCCAGCTACATAGAGGACCCAGGAGAGCAAGGGGACTTCAGCAGCTCAGGAACACAACCCATACAGACAGACAATTAAAACTATGATATATACAAGATGGGGTGGATTGGGGATATAGCCTGCCTGGCAAGCACAAGATTGTTTCATCCCCAGTACCAAAAAAAAAAAAAAAAAAGATGGCCAGTTTTCAGAGGCGAAAAGTGGGCTCATTATGGTAAATAAAGGGACATATAGGTGTACGTGCACGTATACACACACAGAGCTCTAGGGAAAGGCTGAAGCGCATATATCATCAAGAGTGGACACTGTTGGTAAGTGGGTCTGCAGGAATAGGTAACATCCTACTTCTCTATGAGAAAAACTTACTGCCTTTTGGAGAACTCTGTGCCAGGGAACCTCCAGCCACCTCAATAGTAGTCTTTTTTAAAAATTTTTATTTATTTATTTGCTTGTTGTGTTTGTTTCTTTTTTTATTTTGTGGCTGGCCCAGCCTGCCCTGGTGGTGGGGCTGGAGCAGCATGTGGTGCCAGGGATCGAACCACAGTCCCTGCAGTTGCCTGAGCTTTCCTAAGCAGGCGCTTTAGACCACTGAACCATCTCGCTGGCCCTTTTTGTCTTTTTGAGACAGGGTCTCACTATGCAGTTCAGGCTGGCCTTGAACTCACTCTGTACCCCAGACTGTCCTCAAACTCTCACTGATTCTCCTACCCCAGCCTCCTAAGCCACTACACCTGGCCTCCACAAGTCTTTAAACAGGAAGAGGGAGGGCCAGGGAGATAGCTCAGGGGCACAAGTGCCTGCCTGGCAAGTGCAAGGTCCTGAGTTCCATCATCCCAGTTCTGCAAAAAAAAAAAAAAAAAAAAACCAGGAAGAGGGAAGGTCCAAAGATGGTGAGCAAGAACCTCTCCTGCTTAGTGATGACATTGAGGATGTTAGGCCGTAAGTCAAGGGATGTGGCTGGTTTCTATAAGGCAGGCAAGATAAGAAAACAGATTTCCCCAAGATTTCAGACAAGAACAGATTTGGGGCTGGGGGTTTAGCTCTGTGGCACTGTCAGCTGCCTGGCAAGCTTGAGGTCTTGAGTTCAATTCCCAATACCTGCCATCCACCAAAACACAGCCCTGCCAATGTACTGAGTGTTGCCTGAAGATCCATTTTGAACCCTTTTGTACAAGGAACACAA
This sequence comes from Capromys pilorides, assembly GCA_004027915.1. Lineage (NCBI taxonomy): Eukaryota > Metazoa > Chordata > Mammalia > Rodentia > Capromyidae > Capromys > Capromys pilorides. The sequence continues at coordinate 11,295 of PVKN010003049.1, forward strand.
GAAGGAATCACCTCTTGGAGACTCATTTTCTCCATGTGGGAGAAATGGACATTTAGCCTTTTACTATTATTTTGTAGTGATCAAATCAACTATATATAAGTTTCTCTCCCTTTTTTGTGGCATTTTAACCTAGGGCCTTTAAGTTACAGTTCTGTCCCCAACTCTTTTTATTTATGAGACAGTGTCTTGCCAAATTGCCCAGAGTGGGTTTTAACTTCTGATCCTCTTGCTTCAGTATCAGAGTGCTAGGACGCACCACACACCCAGCTACATCTGAGTTTCTCAGGATCAAAGGACTATGACATAGACACAAGCATTTGCCCACCTGCTGCCATTATTAGTAATTTACTGAGCCAGATCCCCAGGTGGGTGTCTGTTCACTGCTCATCTCCTGTTTATTCTCTTGACACCTGTTTGAATTGCTGAGTACCCCCATTTGGGTCCCTATTCCACTAGGGAAAGGTGCATATCTCTCAGGCTCCAGGATCTTTCTGTCTATAGAGCTGGTTGTGGGGACACTGGACTACCCTAGTGTAACAACCAACTCCAGGAACCTCCAAAGGATAATCAGAAATGCTGAGCACTTTGGGCAGCCTCTCGCACTCAAGTCCCCTTCCCTTAGCCTGTGTCCCTGGGGACCTGGGCACCAACCACCAGCACCCTGGGCTCTGGTTGCAGCACAGGCTTGGGAGGCCCGAAGCCATGTTGCCAGGCTAACCTCTTCCTGACTGTGCCCCCTGGGGATGGCTTACCTGGAGGGGGGCTTTCTGTCTGGGCTTGGCCTGCTGCTGTTTTGCTCTCTTGAGGCAAGTCCTTCCTATCTGTACCCCTGAGCTGGGTATGAGAGAAGAGCTGGAGGACAAAGCCAGGGGGAAAGCTGCCATCAGTGAAGTGTCGGACCTCGGCTGGTGCTGCAAACGTTTCTGTGGGTGAGTCGGGAGACAGGAGTTCTAAAAAAAAGGAAAGGAACGAACTGACAATAGAGGACTCTGGAATCCAATCCAAAGACCTGAGCCCCAATCCTCAAGAGAGCTGCAGGTGCCTTTAACCTGTCCTTCTCTCCTTGTAGACCTGGGCTTCTTGTTGCAGTGCTGTGACCAAAGCCTATTTCTACACACCTCCTGCCCCACTGCCTCTTACCTGGGTCAGGGTCAGGATCAGGATCGGGGTCCAGGTTTTTGGTCATAGGCCTGCCTCTTTTCTTTCTGACAGGCTCTTCCCCAAGAGGTTCTTTCCATCTCTGGCCTCGAGGCTTCTTATTTCCAGGCTCTGTGGTAGGGGAAGCTGCAGAGAAATCTTTTATCTTCAAAAGGCTCCCAATGGATTCCCAAGGGTACTCTCCCAGCAGCAATCTAGAACAGTCTGTTTCACCCTGTACCCAATCCCCGCCCACCCACCCATGACTGACCAGGAAGCTCTAGGGGGCGGAGGCCCCTGGGCCGAATTCTTTTAGGAAGGGATGGGTTGTCCTCTGAGTCCAGTAGGACCACGATCTCTGCTGGTGTCCCAGGAGGGTCTGGATTGGAGCTGGGGTCTGGTTCAACATTACGGCCTGACTCTGAGAAAGCAAAGGTCTGCTAAGCTGCCAGGCTCTGCTTAGCCCATTTTTCCCTTTGCCTGCCCCTGCCCCTGCCCCCACTGCACTACCTGAAGCTGGTGGAGACAGCGGTTCAGCATGGACATCTTGCAGAAGGGCCACCCCCTCACTCCAGGCCTCCAGAATGTTGTTCTTCTCCGAGGGGCTCAGGTCCAGGGTGTGGGGATGCTGCTCCAATATGTGTGTGCGAGCGGTGTCCGCTGAAGGAGACCGGATCTCGGCCCCACATACCATGCACAGAGCCCGGCCACTGCCTCCTGGGCTATTCCCCACTAGGAATTCCTGCTCCCAAGACATCTGTGGTTTGGGCTCTTCACAACTATCACCACCTGACTCCAGCAAGCTGGACCGAGGTGGGGGGGTCTTTTCCTGTTGAGTCACTGCAAAGGGAAGAATACCTTGAATAAAGGTACCCATGCTAATAACACTTAGAATGTACAGGATCCCAGAGCATAAGTCACAATGCACACATCTTACTACTGTCTCTATACTTTCTGAAGTCCTGGCCATCACACTTCCCATGAGACTATATTCCAAGCTGCCCAGACTAACAAGTTGGTCATCTCTACGATGATTCTCTAAACAGCCTCTCCTACTTTTTTTTTAATCTACCTTCTAGGCCATAGCTTTTATTTCTCCCTGAGGGTCTTGTAACATATTCCAGGCTGGTCTTAAACTGGCTATATAGTCTTCCGGACACAAACTCAAGGTGATCCTCTTGCCTCAGGTTCGTGAGTGCTGAGAGTACAGATGTGCACCCTGGCCAAACTTTATCATCTTATTGTCTCCACAGAACTTGGAACATAGCTATAACAGTTCTTTCCATCATGTTCCCAGAGTATCTGCAGTGATGGCCTTCTTGCAATACAGCTATGTGTCATTCCCCTCTACATGTAAGTTATGAGCTCAGACGTGGCAGAAATCCCTTTTGGCTTGGCTTAGGCTCAACCTGTGTAAGCCCGGCAGCTCAGGGCTTCAGTCAAGTACCTGACTCCTCATGGAAGTACTTCTCCCAACACAAGAGTGTAAGACAAAATATAAACACAGGAGCTCTAACAAGGAGAATGAGCTGTGTAGAAGAGGTGGCATGTGGAATGGATCTGAACCTCAGCTTGGACTAGGTGATCTGTGTTCCAGCAGGGTCTTACTTGTCTCCCCTGTGTCCTTGGACCCTGATCTCTCTGCCTTAATGGGCTTCCTTTCTCACCTCTCTGCTGTCCTGTAGCTAATCAATACCAAACCCTATGGACAATTCAACTTCATTTGTTATCACTTTGTCTTAATTCTCGTCATTTGGCACCCAAAGTACTGACCTTTTTTGTTCATTTTTTTTTTTTCCCTTTGTAGAGCTGGGAGTGGAACCCAGGGCTTTACATACTCTAGGCAAATGCTCTACCAGAGAGCTACACCCCCAGCCTTCTTGCTTCTTTTATTTCCCTAAGGGTCTTTCTCAGTAATCTTTTTTTTTTTAAAAATTTTATTTATTTATTTATTTGTTTGTTTCTTTATTTATTCATTTTGTGGCTGGCTCAGCCTGCCCTGGTGGTGGCGCTGGTGCAGCATGTGGTGCCGGGGATCGAACTGCAGTCCCCGCAGTCGCCCGAGCCCTCCTAAGCAGGCGCTTTAGAACACTGAACCATCTCGCCGGCCCTTTCTCAGTAATCTATGTGAAAGCCTTGTCATGGCTTCTCAAGACATTTACATGGCTCTCTTGCATGACCCTCCAGGTCACTGATGAAGAACCATCTTCTTGCCACTCCGAAGAAGATTGATCTCCCTGGTCTAAGCACCACTTTTCCACCTTCGGTTTCCTCCACAGTACAATCTTTGTGTTTTCTGTAGGCACTCTGCCGCTTTCACATCGCATGTTTCATGACAGTATATATGGTGAATTAACAGTGGTCAATTTGCAACACCCACCTGAACTGAACTGGTGGAGTTCTGTGGAACTACCTGAGGATTGTTGCCAATAGCATAAAAAGAAAAGTGGAGGGGAAGATGGTGTGCAGTTAGTCCTAGAGAAGCGTGTCAAGCTGGCTTTCCTGATACGAACTCAGTTGTCCTCATCATTGGAAAAGCTTGGGTCCTCACTGTTGCAAAGGATGAAGTTTTCTTCAGGGAAGCTCTGATTCTTACCTTGCGTGTCAATTCCTGGCTCTAGTGCAAATCTCTCAGCTTCATGCCCCAGGTCCTTCACCTCACTGGCATAGATTTCCTTCTAGCTTTGATCACTAGTCTTTGGGCCTTCCCAGTGCAGATCCTTTTTTTGTGTATGTCTTTTTGAGACAAGGTCTTGCTATGCAGTTCAGGCTGGCCTTGAGCTCACTTTTGTAGCCCAGGCTGGTCTCGAACTCATATCAATCCTCCTGCCTCAGCCTCCCAAGTGCTGGGATTATAGGTGTGCGTCACCACGTCCGGCTTCAGTGCAGATCTTCAACACAGACTTGCATAAGATATTGTCACAAGTTCTAGGCCTCCAGCTGGACTTGTGAAAAACATTGCCATGGTATCCAGGCCCTCAGCTAGATTCTTTGGGTTGCTAGTATGTGGACAAATCTCTTGCACTCTTTTGCATTTGACTCTTTTGGTGACTATTACATAAAACAATCCTATAAATTATGTGTCCTATATTAAGTCTATTCCCTTGCAAGCCCTCACAAGTCATCTTTTTGTTTTTGCCATGCTAGGGATTGAAGCCAGAGCTTTGTGCAGGGTGGACAACTGCCTTGCCAACTGAGTTATACTCCTAGAGCAACAACTTAAAGACTTTTGATGCTTCGCACCTAAAGCTCTAGCATCAAGGACCACAGTGGGTAGTGGTACTGAATACAGTGTGTGTGGTGGACAAACTCAATCTCCAACTTGTAAATACTAGAGTATTTAAGACTTAGTTCTTGGACCTGCTGTGTCAGCTTCCTGACTATAAGTCTTCACCTCCTTGTCAACCTGCTGACAAGCCCTGTATTCACACTTGCAGTAGCATTTTCTTTCTTTTTTAAAAAATGTACTTAGTACAGGGTCTACAAGGTCTCACTACAGATTGGACTCATAGTGATCCTCCTGTTTCCAGCCTCCCAAGCACTGAGATTACAGGCGAGTGCCACAGAGCCCAGTGTTAGTCGCCCTCTCAGTGCCAGCACAAAACTCCGGGGATTGAACCCTGGTAGCTGTGCCTGCCTAAGCAAGTGTTTTAATTTGCTGAGCTATCTGGCCGTCCCTGCTGTGCTATTTTCATAAAACCCAGTCTAATGTACCCACCTACCTGCTTAGCTGGTCTTTCTACTTGAACTTTACAATATGGATCTCAAATCAAAATCCAATCTATTTAAACTTTAACTCCAAAACTGACATAAATAAGCCTACACCTTAGTCTTCTAAATCTCAAACAGGAAGATCTTCCTTTCATTTGTTCAGGCCAAAAACTGTGAACTTGCTCTTTCTTTCATACCCCAAATTGTCCCAGAAACTCGAGTCTTTTAACCGTTTGCACTCATTTACTATTTTATCTGCAATGCTCTTCCACTAGCTATCTCCACAGCTGGTTCCAAAGTTTATTCTCTTTTAGGTCTGTGCTCAAAATGCACAGTACAGGGCCGGGGAGATAGGTCAGTAGCATAAGCGCCTGCCTGGCAAGTGCAAGGTCCTGGTAGTACCCCACCCAAAATAAATCAAAATGCACAGTAAAAGTGTGTCCTAATTATCCCTTCTTTCTCCTTTAAGTGTTCTCTAAAACACTAACCTGATAACCAAACTCTTATTTATCTATCTGCAATTGGGACACATATGTTTGACAAAGCCAGGACTTCATCTGGTTTGTTTACAGCTATCATCATTCCCAGTCTAAGACAATGCCAGGCAAACATTAAGTGGCCAGTAGCAATAAACACTGGTTGAATGAATGAACCTCTTCAGACTTCATTTCCTTCCTGAGAGGGGATGTGGGCCCCCTTGCAGGGATGTTGAGTGGGTTAACTGAGACAGCCTTTGACAGTAGCAGAGGGAGCACTCCATAAATATGAGCACAAGCAGGAAAACAATGTTTCAGTCTGAGTGCTCTGAGGGATGCTGCCTTTATTTCCCTCACTAATCCTATACTCCTGATTCCAAAAAGAATTTCGCAGTGCAGGACAACCTTATATTTGAGCAAAGTACAATAAAGGGCCTTGCTCTCAGCCTCTTTAGGGTACTATCTCCCTCATGGGAAGGAGATACTGAAGAATGCCCATGTTATTTGCATTTCCATGATTAAATCTTTAACAAAGGTAGCTCTTGTTTTGTTAAGGTCTTCAAGCTCCTAAGGACTAAAGAAATCAGTGAAGAGAAGGGGGAGGGGAAGAACCAGAGCTCCCAGATCTCTCCTCAAATCCCCTCTCATAGCTAAGCTCCTTTTGGTAGCTTAGGGCTTCATCTCCTCAGTAAGTACTGCTTTTTCCAAACGGGGTGCTATATACCCTTCCATTCATAGTCCAACTCTAGAACCTTCACACCTGTGGCTTACCAAACCGAGAGGCCTGGCGCAGAAGAAAATCATACTTGGGGAGGGGCTCTCTCAAAGCGTACCTCTCCAAGCGTCTGCCCTCAGGGCATCCGGCGGCCGCACCCCGCCTCAGGCCTAGAGGCCTCGCCGCCCCTCGGCTTAGGGCACCAGCGGGCCGCGCGGGGAATGGACGGCCATCGACATTCAGCTCCGTGGGGCTCCAGCCTCAAGAGCTGGGCCCGGGTGAGGGGGCGCTCGGGCACCGGAAGATCCCGAGCGCGCCGGGTACTGATGGAAGTCTCCAGACGCGGGGCGGGAGTAGGTGCGGGAAGGGGATTCGGGGAGCCCAGAGTCCAGCCAGAAGGGGGAGGGGCAGGAGTGTGCCAGGCCCCAGACTAACAAGAAAGGTCGCAGGCCTGAGGAGGGGGCGCCGCGGCCGCAAGGAGAGAGTCCAGGCCAAGCCCGGGCCGCGAGGCGGAAGCAGGGTCCCCTTCCATCCTCACCTCTAAGCATCGGCTCCGGTCGTGGGATGACGGCCACCACCACGGCCTCGTCATCGTCCTCGCCTTCCTCGCACTTGAGCGTCACCTCGAAGCAGTCGAGCTTGGCGCCTTCGGCCCTCAGGGCCATGATATGGCCGGAGGCGACCACAGCGACCTGACTCCAGAGGACCGGCGCGCAGGCCTCAGTGCACTGCAGGAGGCCGCCTGCGCCTGGCACCGCGCCGGGATCTCGGCCTGCTCCTCAAAGCCCGCCTGCAAGAGCCCCGCGCGCGCCGCAACCCGGGGAGGAGAAGGCTCAATCCGGGGCCCGCGCCCCACCGCTCACTCACCGAGGCGCAGCGTCGGCGCTCGGTCCCGCCTCCGCCCCAGCCCCCGCCCCGGCTCCTGCCCCTTGGCCAATCATACGTGGCTCCGCCCTGCCACGAGGCTGGGTTAAAAGTCCGGGTGGGCCAGGTGCCAGCTCCCGGGCAGCGCAGGGATACCCTCCGTGAGGAGCATCCAACCCTGATTTGGTTCTGGTGCAAGGAGCGCTACCTGGTGTCCCAGGCTTTTGGTCGGGGTTGCCTTTGCCTTTCAATGAACAGGTCATCCAAGAGCCTGAGCAAGAAAGAATGGTGAAAGCCTGACAAGGGCTGCGGGTTGGAAGAGTGACGGCTAATTTTGGTCCAGTTTGCCAGTTCTGTGGTCTTGGTCACCTTGTGTGTCCGTAATGAGCTCATCCATTCTTCGAACATCTGTTTGGAGCCCGTCTGGATAAGATACTTAAGAGGGACCTCATGCAGTGTGGGTATCTATACAATGCCTGGATGCTTATGATTTCTGTATGTAGGTTTTTTTTTTTTTTTTTTTTTTTTTTTTGGTTCTAGAGACTGAACTCAGGACTTTCACACTGAGCTGCGTACCAGCCCCCTCCTAAAATTTTGACACAGGGTCTCGATACATTGCTTCAGCTGGACTGGAACTTGGAATACATACTGTTGCTTCATTGTTTCAGAGTGCTGGGATTAAAGTATGTTACCAAAACCCGACTATCGTTTTGTTTTTTTTTTTTTTAAATCTGAGTCCAGAAATTCAAGGACACAGCAATCCCTTAAGATCCCCAACACTGGGGCCGGCGAGATGGTTCAGTGGTCTAAAGCGCCTGCTTAGGAGGGCTCAGGCAACTGCGGGGACTGCAGTTCGATCCCCGGCACCACATGCTGCGCCAGCGCCACCACCAGGGGAAGGCTGAGCCAGCCACAAAATGAAACAAACAAACACAACAAGCAAACAAATAAATAAATAAACAAAATTAAAAAAAAAAAAAAAGATCCCCAACACTAAAATCCAGTTGTTACACTGCTGCATCGGGCGTACTGTGGAGGAGCCTTACCTCTGACCGGGAAATCCCACTGGAGACTTGTGTTGGGAAAAGCCAAAATGACCAACGCTGAGCCTCCAATCCAGACCTGCACATAGACCAGACAGTAATTTAGGACACTTTACAAAGGTAGGTGACTAAGGACTGAGGAGTTACGAACTAGTCTATGAACTTCCTTTCTTCACTTTGCTCCTGGGGATTGAACACAGGGCCTCTCACACATGCGAGGGCAAGCCAATCTGTCCTCTCAACCCTTAATACATTTTTTTTTTTGGGCACGTTTGCAATACATAATGAATAAATTAATGGTGAGAAATTAGTACATATGCATTTCACGTTCTAGTCTTTTTTATTTCCTCCTCCCTTCTGCCTCTATTCCTAGATCTCTTTCCCATCTGCAAAAAATCTACTTCCTTGTTTCCTGTTGTCTGTCTTCCCCGTTCCAGGCTGTCCTGGAATTTACAATCCTCTTTCTTTGACCTCCCACCTAGCTGGGATTATGGACATTAGCACTATGTCTAGACACTGTATATTTTTTAAAAGAACTTCTTATTTTCAGCTGGTCATAGTGACATGCACCTGTAATCCCAGCATTTGGGAAGCTGAGGCAGGAGAATTGCTGCCAGTTTGAGGCCAACCTGGACTACATAGTGAGACCCTATCTCAAAAAAAAAAAAAAAAAATTCTTGCCAGGTGTAGTGGTGCACGCCTGTAGTCCCAGCACTTGGGAGGCTAAGGCAGGAGAATCGGTTCAAGTTTAAGACAAGCCTGGGCTACAAAAAGTGAGAGCTACAAAACCCTTTCTCAAAAAGATAAAAAATTCTTTTTGAAAAATGTAGTTTTGGGGGAGCCCACAGCAGCTGTCTAGGTTCCATCCTCAGTACTCCATGCATGCCGGGCCTGGGTGCTTGGCACTGAAATCTGGAGTGGTCATACGTGCCTGGAATCTAAGTGCTGAGCAGGCTGAAACAGGAGGATTACTACGAGTCCAAGCTGATTAGTATGACCCTGTACCAAATGCATAAAATATTTTTTAAAAGTCCAAACATTAAAACGTAGTACAACTTTGCCTTAAACCTCATGCTGTATCTCACATTGGCCTCAAACTCACCATAGTCCTCCTGCCTCAAACTCCCAAGTGTTGGGATTACATATGTACACCACCAGGTCTGGCTAAAAAAAAGTTTTAAGTGCATCTAATACTTCTGCTAGAGCAAAGATCTTGTCCAGGTTCTTGATTTCCAGAAGAAAGAACTGAGCAAGACATGCACAAATAGCAGTGGAATCAAAAGATTTATTTGAAATTGAAGCTGGGTGTGGTGGCACGTGCCTGTAATCCCAGCACTTGGGAGGCTGAGGCAGGAGGATCAGTGAGAGTTCGAGACCAGCCTGGACTACAAAAGTGAGCTCAAGGCCAGCCTGAACTGCATAGCAAGACCCTGTCTCAAAAAGACAAAAATAAATAAATAAATAAATAAATAAATAAATAAATAAAATTGAAAATATACTCCAGAATGGGATCTAGCCAGGCTTCCAGCCCTGGGGGGACTTGGTGCTGAGAATGTTAAGCATTAGAATTTGGGGTGGGATTAAGGGGTTGGCCTGAAGTTTGACTCAGAATAGTATAGCTTGGCTTCTCTGGAGGTCAGTTGAGTTTTTGACCTTTCATGGTCCTTTGAAGAGCTGTCACAGTGTTCAAAGCCCAAAAGGATCAAATCAGCATAGCTGATGAGATGGTCATTAGGGCTGGGATCAACCAAGGGTTGCTGAAGACCACTGAGCTGGTTCATCCTGGAGACTTACTATTTATAAACTAAATTACCTAGTGACTTTCTCCTGTTGCATCCTAGTCCAGATTTAAGGTTTAACTTCCAAAGTGGACCTAGCCCAGAAAGTGGCCTGCAGGTTTGGTTCTTCCTTCTTTTACCAGCTGTTTCCTTAGTTGGCTCTTTCCTGAGACTTCAAAGATTGCAAGTGAAGGTACAGCATTACCAAGCCTCTTTGAAAAATTTCTGTTTAGTAGTGATGCTGTGTCATGTGCCAGGCCTTGTGCTCCTGCTCCATGCTGTGTCACAGTGGACCGACCCTTAATATCATCTTAGGGACAAAGATAAGCCTGGACCCTAATCTTGTTGTGTGTGTGTGTGTGTGCGCGCGCGCCTTTTTGAGATAAGGTCTTCCTATGTACTGCAGCCTGGCCTTGATCTCACTATGTAACCCAGGCTGGCTTGGAATTCACAGCGATTTTCCTGCCTCTGCTTCTTGAGTGCTGCGATTATAGGCCTGTGCCACTACATCCAGCCATTACTTATTAAAAGCCACCTGTAGACCTGTGCCCCCTTCTGTTTCTCAGATTGCAGCATTTTCCCTAATTTCTCTTGCTTTCCTTTGTTAGGGGATAGACTTGATCTTTGACAGAATTGTGTTATCCTTTGGGGGCCTTTTCTTTCTTTTTTTTTTGGTGGTGCCGGGAATCAAACTCCAGACCTTGTGCTTGCCAGGTAAACACTTATTCCACTGAACTATCTCCCTGCCCCAATGTATTTGGTTGTTGCAGGGTCTCACTGCACAGTTCAGACTTGTGGTGATCCTCCTGCTTTCAGCCTCTCCAGCTCTGGGATTACAGGCATGTGACCACATGCCCAGAGTCTGGCTGGCTCAGCCTGCCCTGGGGGTGGGGCTGGTGCAGCATGTGGTGCCGAGGACCAAACCACAACCCTGGTGCTTTGCCTAAACTTGACTAAGCAGGAGCTTTGGTCCACTGAGCTATCTCTCCAGCCCTCTTGTTTTTAATTAAAGCTTCCATCCCGTAAATTTATACTGTTGCTGTAGTTTTGATTTCCAATATTAGTTAAGCAAGGACTTACACTAGCTGGGGATACCCCAAAGGGAGCAACTTTCTCAAAGGACAGCTGGCTTTGTGGCTAGGTTTGACCAGTGGAAGAGAAGAAAGGAAAAGGCCAGGTCTATCAGTCTCTCTCTGATAACTTGCATTTACTTCTTTTTATGGTTCCTGTTTTCCTGCTTAAACCCTAAATAGCAGCCCCAATTTGATCCCAGGACATTTAGTAGACATTGTTCTTTGGTCCTCTCAAGCTTTCCTTGAGATCATATTATCCAGATGACTTATCCAAGATAACAGAAGAACCTACTTCATCAACCTGGGATGATCCTTTCCCCCTCAACTGTAATATCTGTGAGATGGGACATTTTCTGTAATTGATATCAGTGTGAAGTTTTAGGCATACCAAGAGAGTAAGGGGCTGAGAGGACAGAGAGCACTTACGTAGTGTGTGTGTGTGTGTGTGTGTGTGTGTCCAACTCCAAGACTCCAAACAAGTCAAACACCCTCAGGTTCTGAACTGCCCTGTTTCTTCCTTTTGCAATGCTGGGGTTCAAATGCCGGGTCATGTGCATATTACGCAGTCACAGAGCTATATCCCTATTCTGTCTGACTTTCTTTCTTTTTGTACTGGGGATTGAATTCATGGTTCTATTTTTTTAATTTGTTTATTTTTGAGATGGAATATTGCTATGTCATTCAGGTTGGCCTTGAACTCAGTATGTAGACCAGACCTGCCTCAAACTTACCTCTGTATTGCTGCCTCAGCCTCCTGAGTGTTGCGATTACAGGTATGTGCCACTACACCCAGCCCCACACTATTTGTGATGACATTTAGTCCAGAATGGGTCCCACTTCTCTAGTCCCTCCACAGCACTGGGAGGAAGCCCAAATTAAGGAGTTTCCCTACAGTGCCCTGAGGTTTCCCTAGGGTATATTCTTCTTCAACCTCAGCAAACCAAACCTAACCTAATGATTTTTGGCTATAGGTGCTTTTGTGATGGTCTTTGCTCACCTTGACCAACTTATTTTACCTGCATGTATAGGAAGAGGGTTAGATAATCAAAGCTTACATCAAAATATTGCTAAATCTAAGATAGATTATTTATTGCTTTTTTGAGACAGGGTCTCATGCTGTTCAGGCTGGTCTTGAACTCTCTATGTAGTCCAGGCTGGACTTGAACTCTCAGCAATCCTCTTGGCTCAGCTTCCTGAGTGTTGGGATTACAGGCACGCACTACCACACCTGGTCCTTAAAAGAGCTTTTAAAAATAATTATAAAATTCAAATCAATAAGAATTTTTTTCTTCTTACAACTTTATTTCAGTATAACTATTCTTACAGAAATATACTCATAAGAAATTGTTATGGCTGGTAAGATAGCTCAGTGGACTAAGTACCAGCTTAGGCAAGCACAGGTACTGGGTTTTTTTTTTTTATTTTTATACAGGGTCTCACTATGCAGCTCAGACTCATAGTGATAGTCCTGTTTCCTGCCTTTCAAGTGCTGGGATACAGGTGTGCCACCCCGCCTGGACTCCATCACTGGCTCAGTGCGCTTAAGAGCGGGTGGGGGGGTGGGGGGGGAACAGCGCAGCAGGTGGGTCCAGGAACCAAACCCTGGGCCCTGCGCTTGCCTAAGCAAGCGCTTAGTCTGCTGAGCTATACTGCCAGCCCTGGTACTGGGTTTTGATCCCTGGTCCTGCATGCTGCACTGGCCCTGCCCCCTGGCACTCTGAGCCAGTGACTGAGTCTGGACATGGTGGCACACGCCTGTAATCCCAGCACTGAGGAGGCTGAAAACAGGAGGATCACTACTACTCTGAGCTGCATAGTGAGACCCTGTACCAAATACGTTAAACAAAAAATTATGTCATACTTTGGTGGCATTTTTTTGTGGGGGAATATTTATTTATTTATTTATGGCTGTCTCAGCCCTCTCTGGGGGTGGGCTGGTGTGGCATGTGGTGCAGGGGATTGAACCACAGTCCCTGCACTTTCCCTAAGCTTGCCTAAGTAGGTGCTTTAGACTCTTGAGCTATCTCGCTGGCCCTGTGGGGGGAACATATAAAATAATGGTTCTTCTTGCACCCTTTAATGTTCTAGGTTTAATGTAGTGTGGTTAGCTGCAAAGGCAAGAATTCAAATCAGTTCTTTCTGCCCTCTATTCTTGCTCCAAACTGCAGTGCAGTGCTGCCTTGGAGAGAGTTGTAATGGTTAAGTGAGTGAAAGAGTAGTTCTAATTATTCAGCTCTAATACAGATATGAAGAATCCAAATCAAACAACGAGCAAATCACAGATGTGATTCTGTCTGCTGCCCACACCCAAGGCTCTTCTTGGTTACAACTGCTGCTGAAAAGAAAACACTCACCACAAAGTTCTAAGGGGACACTGAGGGCTGAGCTCAGGGAGCTGTGACAGCTACAGTGTGCTACAGGAGCCCTTGAGTAAGATTGAGTGTTGTAATTGTTGAGTCAGTCTCAGGTGGAGAAGAGAAAGTGGAGTGTGATTAGTCAGGTTCTATCTTTTGACTTAGTGAATTTGGTCTTGGAATATGAGATTCCTAAAACAGGGACAGAACAGCCTGAAGTTGGGAGAGATGGGAGTAAATCACTTGGAATCTAATGGTTAGCAGTTCCAGGCCACTTCCATATTGTCCCCTAGGCTAGAAGCCCCAGGTGTGCTAGGATGGAGCATTTCGTTGACATAGCTTTTATTTTTGGTAGCATTTTAGGTTCCTGATGACAAGGTAGGACAGTGAATGGACTATGTAAAGTTCAAAATGAGGGCAGGGCTGCCTGGAACCTAGGTAAATGGGTGGCACTTCACTTCTACCTGAATATCCACCTTGTAGTTTTCTTCAACAAAAATAGCAGAGATTCCATGTTTAATGACTGAGCTCTTTTCCTGGACTAGGTCCTTACATGAATTGGTTGTGAAGTGAGGATTTGTATGGAGTATGTACAATATTCAGAACAAAGAAATGGTCAAAGGAAACCCCAACTTGATGACTTTGCACTTTTTTTGGTCGGGGTGGGGGGGTGGTGGCTGGGGAGATAAGGTCTCCCAGTGCAGTTCAGGCTGGCCTTGAGCTCACTTTGGAGCCCTGTCTGGTCTCAGGCCCACATCAGTCCTCCTCCTGCCTCAGCCTCCAGAGTGCTTGGTTCATAGGTATGCATCAACCACCATGCCTGACCTGACTTGATTTTATTTGCATAACTCTCACTTGTAGTATTGTAAGCATAATATAGAACTACAGTATTGTGCAGTACAAATGGAAAAAAATATAGTACTATATAAGCAAGTATACTATACAAGAAAAAGGTATTGAGAATTTTTGAACAATATGCACAGAACTATACCCCAAAAAAGACACAGTGTAAGTCCAAATAGTTTTCTTTTCTTGTTAATCATTAAATGTGGACAGGTGATCTCTGCTTCAACTATATGGCCTCTAAAACTATCAGTGTCTCAGTTATAAAATACTTTGACAGGGCCAGGGGATAGCTCAGGGGTCTAAGCACCTGCCTGGCAAGCATAAGGACCCAGGTTCAATAACAAGTATTGCATATCGTGCTGGCCCAGCCCAGAACCCACTGAGCTGGCCACCAAAACCTGGAGTAGTGGCGCACACCTGTAATCCCAGTGCTGGGGAGGCTGAAATAGGAGGATCACTATGAGTCTGATCTGTGAGAGAGACCCTGTATTAAATACATTTTTTTTAAAAAAATTAGCAAACTCCTAAAACTGCTAGTGGTAGTTTCAGTACTGGAGAGGATGAGGCAAAAGGATGACAAATTCCAGGCCAATATGGGCTAGAAGTTAGTGAGACCTTGTCTCAAAAAGATCTGAGAATGTAGCTTAATGGTAGTGTTTGCCTAGCTCACACAAGGTCTGGGATTCAAACTGAAGAAACAAAAAACAAAGCAAAACAAAATATTTAGTCTCGCTCCTAGGTGAAATTTTATTCAGTTCATGCATGTTGTTAAAAGTTCACTTTCTCATCTATGCCCTGCCTCGGTTGGGACACCTCTGTCAGGAAGGTTTGTGATGAAAATTTTACAAAATCAACTAGTAGTCTGATACCATATTAGGACAAAATGATATGCAGCCCATCATGTAGTTCAACTGATAGACTTGGTCAGCCTTGATTGGCTACACTCAACTGCAAACCAGAGATAACCTGACCCAACTCAGTCTGACTGCATTTAGCTGCCAGCCTGTACTTTCTAGCTACAAACACATCCTGTTTGCTAACTTGTTTCAAGAACTTTCTGCCCAGCAAGGAAAAACAGTAACCTGGACCAACACTACCCAATAAGAAAACCTATATAACCCATTCCCAAAGTCTGCCATCACCCTGTCAGTATAATAAAATTGTTTCTCTTCCTATTCCTTGGTGCAGAGCATCTTTCTATGTGATTTGGTACCAGGTTCTGCAATATTCTTGGTTTTCTGACCAGGAAAATACTGTGCTAACTGATCAGGTCACTGGTGGAGGCCTGCTTGCCATAGTGGGGGCTCACTCTCTGATCTGCAGACAAGAAGGTGCATCCTCCATACTTTTCCTTGGAGTTTCCTTAGCTGTCCATGATTAGGAGACCCCAAACAGAGCAGAGACATCGCTAGACCAACAGAAGGCGATGGAGCATGAACATTTTGGGGCTTTAGACAAGAGGCAACTGCCCTAGAATGTCCCCCAGTTAGTCTGTTAATTATCATCCCTGTGTGGATAAAGGGGAACCTGATCACTCCTCAACAGCATCAAAATAATTAGTTTTGGTTTCAGTCAGATTTCACCCTGGGTAATGGGGGTGGAGAGTCTTAGCCTCTATGTGCCTGCATTTGAATGGATGGTGTAAGCAATAGACCATTCCATATGTGCTCCAATGCGCACATCCCCATGGGGTCCCAGCTATGGAGCATGAGTAGGCCATAACCTGTGGTTCCCCAGGCATGTCTGACCAGCAAGTTCTCTTCAGCAGCTTGAGAGGGCATAATGGAGGACTAAGCAACACTTCTACTTAACCCAGATAGTTCCAACTTTGCTGAGAGGCAAGCAGCCAGGCAAGTGCCTGTTTTCTTCTCACCCTTTAAGGGTACAACGCACATGTTGAAGAGATTCACTATGGTTGCATGTCAAAATAAGCCTACTATCCTTGAGGGCATGCTGAGAAACTTTGGAAAAGCTTTCTCAGAAGACTGTGGGTTGCTGGGCATGGTGGCACATGCCTGTAATCCCAGCACTTGGGAGGCTGAGGCAGGAGAATTGGTGTGAGTGCAAGACCAGCCTGGGCTACAGAAGGGAGCTCAAGGTCAGCCTGAGCTGCATAGCAAGACCCTGTCTCAAAAAGACAACAGAAGAAAAGAGAAGATTATGGAGTGAAGATGAAACCCCAGGACTCCATATTCCCTGTGAAGTTGATTGACCACACCTACGTCCTATCTATCTGCCAAAGGAAACCCTGATTATGAAAGTTATTCACCAAGTTTGGAACAAAATAACAGGCTCCAAGCTGAATGATCATTCTGATCAGTTCCCTTACATTGATTCCTGGCTTAGACTATACCAAAAACGCCTGCCTTGGCTCTGTACCTGCACCTGTCAAGAGAAGGGAACCTGCATAGTCGTCAAAGCTAGCTTACCAGCCAATCATTTTCAATTAAAGAAACCCCTAGAAAAAAGAATATCTATCCTGTCCTTTCCACTGACCCTGAAGGCAATCTTTCTTTGACATATGTGATCAATTGAAAGCGTCTGTCACCAGAACCAAACCAAGTGCCAGTGGCCAGCCCATAACCAGATGCTTCTTCTGACTCTTCTGCTCTATTTTCACTGCCACTTTCAGCACCATTTCTTGCTCTGACCAGTCAATCAGACCCTAATCCAGTCAGTCATCACCTCCTCTCATCCCATCTTCAGGTGCCCCTTTGTGTATACCCATGAGGCCAATCAGGACCAGACCAACAGCTTGGCATGTTTTACCAGCCTCTCTCCTCCACTGATATTCTCAACTGGAAACACAACACCCTGTCATATTCTGGAAAGCCTCAAATGCTGATCAAGCTCCTTTTCTCAATCTTTTAGACTCATCTTGTTACTTTTAGCTCTCTTCAATACTGAAGAATGCCTCTGAATTTTAGGGAGGTGTCTTAGTTACTCTTCTCTCATTGCTGGGACAAATACTCAACACTCAAAATGAGGGAAGGAAAGGTTTATTTATCTCACAGTTACTGGAGGTTTCAGCCCATATTCAGCTGGCTCCAAGGCAGAGAGGTACATGGCAGAAAACAACCTTTCATGGTGGCAGGCAAAAGCAAGAGCACAGGGAGAGCTAGCAGTGCAGCACCCATTCTTACAGCAATCAGTTACAAATTCCAGAAGCCTCCCCATGACTGCATGAGGCTTTGGGGAGACACCTATACACAAACCATAACAGGGGGGCTCATGCCTGTTTTTGTTTTTTTTTTCCCATGTCTGGTTTTGAGCTTAGGCCCCAGACACAGTTGATCTTCTGGTATGGGTGAATGTTGCACTTCTACTGGCCAGGCTGAATTGGGACTATAATACTCCAGAGGGCAATTAGGCCCTCAAATGATACTGTTTGGCTCTTCTGGCCAGATTCTAAGAAAGAGGTAAAAAGGCAATAAATATATCAAAGATATCAGAAGTGATCCAAGAGGCCACTGAAAGTCCAGCCAAGTTCTATAAAAGATTGTAAGAAGCCCATGGCACTTATACCCTCTTTGATCAGAGGCCTCAGAAAAACAACAGATGGTGAATTCAGTCTTCATAACTCAATATGACCCGGAGATCTGGAATAAGATTTAAGAAGTTGACAGATTTATAGGCATGAATGCCACCCAACTGCTGCATATAACTCAAAGCGTCTTTGGAAATCAGGATAAGAAAGAGGAAAAGGAGAGAGGTCTAGAAGCAGATCAGCATGCTCCACAACAGGCCACTATCTTGGCTGCATTAATGGGAAAACCCTTACTCAAAAATCCCAGTCACAATGTCAAGAGGAAAACCAGAAAGATGACAAAATTCATTTCCAGCTTAAACCTGATGGTCATCTATATTTGCTCACTGATAATCAGTGTGCCCACTCTAAGCAATTTAGACACTGGAAGGAGAAGTGTCCCACCACTTGCATGACTATACATCCTGAAGTTCAATCAGGTAGTGTATTGGTCAGGTTTTTACTTAGAGGAACAGAAAAATATAAGGAACAGATATTAACACAAAATGTACAATATATAAGGAGTTATAAGACTGGCTTACAATAGTCAGCCAACGAGTCAGATGAGGAAGCGTGCAGAGGGCATCTGCACGCTCCGGACTGGAGAATTCAGTCCTGAGGTCTGAAACTCACTGCAGTGCTCTGTGTAAGTCTCTATCCGTCGGCTGATGGGTCTGTGATAGAAGACTGAAGTGTCTGTGATGGATGCTGAAGAGTCTGCGATGGATGGTGAAAGGTCCAAGCTGGAGGCTGAAGAGTCTGCGCTGCAAGCCAGATAATGAAGTCCAGACTGACTGCGAAGACTGAAGCTTCTTCGAGGAAGTGACGTCTTGACTCCTTCCTCAGCCCTTTAGAAAGTCTCTGTGCTCCAATCATACCCCAGCATGGGTCCTTGATCCTGCTCTAGGGAGGAGCCAATCATATCCTAGGCAGGCCCTGATCCTGCTCCAGGGAGGAATCAGTTGTACCCCGGGGCAGGACTCCCACCAACAGGGAGCCAGGCTGCTGAGTCATCCAGCCAAGTTGACACAATGTATCAACCACTACAGGTAGGCTCTCCCAACAAAAACCTATTCTTTCTCTTTCTGATGACAGAAAAGATTAGGACAGATTGGGTTCCATTTCATTTGGCCTCTAAGAGCCCACCATTATGATCAAAATCAGGAGAAAACCTATGATGACTTTCATGGTAGATACTAGAACCAAACATTTTATTGTTACTCACCCCATAGCACCCCTGAATTCAAAGAAAATCCGGTTAGTGGGGGCCATAGAAGTAACCTCTGAGAAGAGATTTTGCCTCAACAGACCCTGTGATATTAGAGGCCACCATATCAACCATAGTTTCTGTATATGCCTGAGTGTTCCATACCTCTTTTAGGATGTGACCTCCTTGTTCAGGGCTACTATAACCTTTGATCCAGCCTCCTTTTCTCATCAACCAGAGATTCTAGGTCTGATAAAGTCTCTAACAATGCTTTGAGAATGAGAATGCAGACTATTCCAATCTGAAGCCAATAACCAAAATGGATCCAGAGAAGCTAAAGGTCCTAATCTCAGGAGTATGGACTGAATATTTGCCCCCAGGGCTTGCCATAAACCATGTCCCAAAACCGTTGGCCTCAACCCCACAGTTACCTCTGTTGCTATAAAGCAATATCCCATGCCTAGAGAAGCCCAACTCAGCATCCAGCCCCACATTGCCCATGTAAAACAATTTGGATTTTTAATAGGTGGTCAATTATCTTGGAACACTCCATTACTTCCCATAAAAAATTCCAACAAGGACTACCAACCAGTGCAAGCTCTCTTCATAGTTAACGCAGCCACCATACTGTATATCCAAAGGACCCAAGTCCATATACCCTCCTAGGCTTACTACCTCCGTATGTCACTCACCTGGTTTTTCTGCCTAGACCTACAGGATGCCTTTTACTGCCCATGAGTGGCCCCAGCCAGCCAACTTTTTTTAAAAATGTATTTTGTACAAGATCTCACTACCCAGCTCAGACTCATGGTGATCCTCCTGTTTTCAGCCTCCCCAGCACTGGGATTACAAGGCATGTGCCAAAATGTCCAGACTCATGGCTGGCTCAACGCACTGAGGGGCAGGGCCAGTGTGTCATGCGGTGCCAGGAATTGAACCCCAGTCCCTGAGCTTGTTTAAGCAAGTGCTTAGTCCACTGAACTATCTTGCTGGATCTCAGCCAACTTCTTTTTACAGCTGAAGGAAAACAAATCAAAACTAGAGGTGAGGGCTGGGGAGATAGCTCAGTGGTTTCATTGCCTATTTGGTAATTGCAAGGACTCAGGTTTGATCCCTGGTACCACATGTCCTGCTGTCTCCAGAACCTTGGGCATACCATGGTGGCCAACAAAACCAGGTGTGGTGGCATACACCCATAATCCCAGTGCTGGGGAGGCTGACACAGGAGGATCACTATGAGTCTGAGCTGTGTAGAAAGACCCAGTACCAAATAAATAAATAATAAAAAATGTTAAAACCACACAAAATATTACAGACAAGATCTCACAACTTCTGGCCATCATATGGAAACTTAAAAAGGTAGCCATCATCCACTGTAAAGGACACTAAAAAGTAAAGGCCTCATCACGTTTGGAAACCAAAAGACAAATGAAGCTGCCAAGATGGGTGCAGAAGGATCAACTTGGGAAGAAAATGACCTAGTCCAGAATTTAGAAGCCCTGCATGGCATATCATCAAAGACTTTTCTCAGTCTCCAACGGGAACCTCTCCATTATACTCCAGAAGAAATAAAACTGGCACAACACAAAGGGGCTCCTAAGAACCCAAATGAGATCTGAGCTCTACCTGATGACTAAATCATCATCCAAAGGGATCATTTAAAGGAGTTGGCCTACACTTAGATAAAATGCCACCATGACATCACCCATAGAGGAAAGACTGCTATAGACAAGCTTTTGAGTTGTTATCCTTACATCCCTAAAATGGCATTGATCTGTATGGCCATCAGCAAGAGGTGTCACACTTGTGCAAGGACTGAAACATCAATCAGCCTTCAACTTCCACTTGGAATCCAACACATGAGATTTTCCCCTTTTGAAAAGCTCCAAATACTTCACTGAAATTAAACCATCCTGGGACTACAAATACCTACTGGTCCACATCTGAATTTACTCTGGATGGCCAGAGGCGTTCCCCACCAGGACTGAAAAGACCTCTGAAATATGTGCGTTATTGTTAAGGGAAATCATTCTTAAATATGAACTGCCCTTAACCATAGACAGTGATAATGGACCAACATTTGTAGTAGAAGTGTCCTGAAAGTTAGCAAAGGAATGAAAGATCAGATGAAATCTCCACTTTACATACAGACCTAAAACTTCTGGCAAAGTTGAAGGAATTGGTAGAAGCCTAAAATTAATATCGACTAGATACTACCAAGAAACTCAGACACACATGGATAGACTTGCTACCTATGGCCCTTCTAAAAGTCAGGACATCACCAGGACCTACCAGACATACCTCTTTTGAAAGTCTGTTTAGAAGACCCTGGCCCTTAATAAAGGGCCTCCAAGGAAACCTACATCAACTAGGAAATGTCACTTACAGAAACAACTCGTTCAATTAGGAAAAAACTCCCAGATACTTAAAAATATAGCCGAGAGAGCACCATTACTCACCAACACCCCTGCTCACATCCACAACCCAGGTGATATGGTCTGGGTTAAAGACTGAAAAAAGAACCCCTGTCTCTTATTTGGAAAGGCCCCGATTTAATAATTTTGACCACTCACTGCTGTAAAAGTGGTTGAGATCCAGACCTGGATTTATCACTCCAGGATCAAGCAGGCTGATCCTTATGACAGTTGTAACACCTACCCTGATGAATCAAACCCCTTAAAGACTCATCCAATGCCTTTGTCTTGTCACTTTGGAAGCTGACAGGTAAATGCATGGCTGAAGTTTGATGGATGTTGTACACAGAAAAAACTCATAGTACCCATGTACTATTATTCTGTTTGATTTCTAGTTTGATTTATCCTGTTGATCTTTGTGTTTGCTACCAAACTCAGGGATGTGACCCCCAGAGGATTGGAGAACCCCTAAAAGTTTGCTTCTGTTCTGATATATATTAATGTGGCCACTGGATTTCCCACCTCAAATGACTGAAATGACTCTGCCATGGATAATATATCTATACCTCCTAGGAACATATGAAAAGGGACGATATTGAAAGTTTCAGATCTCCCTAGGAGGCACTCCATATCTTCTCCACTGTACCAGGTGGGACCTTATAAAACTAGTGTGTCTTTACATTTTGATGCCTATTTCAACAGTAAGACTAATAACTGTCATACAGGATGCATAATAGTTGATCTGAATTGGGAATGGCTTACAGCTAGAAATATATCTGCTAGAATTGTCAGCTCTCCCACACATCCAGAGGCATAACAAAAGAGGCTAGGACTGTAACAATATAAATACCCGGTATTGTGGTACTTGGAAATGTAATAATATAATCAGCCTAACAAAGAGAATCAACCATATATAAAATATGAATGGGAAAAAAATCTGCCTACAGTGGAAGACCACCTCTCACTGAGATTCTAGCTCCCTCAAATTGCCGTAGGACACTTGCAATCCTGTCTAGTATCATGTTTATAACCTAAATGGCACCATCTGGGCAATGGGTTCTTGTTAGTTGTTTGTAAAAACTCTGCTATGTTAATTCAAATCCAAAAGGCATTTATCCCTAGTACCTAGGTCCCCATGTCTAATGTCTTCACAAACCTCAGATCTCCTGCCAAAAATAATTCCTGGGATTCTACCCCACTTGCCTGAGATCTGTTACAATTGCTTAACTGAACCCATACTGCCCAACAAGGTGACCCAATCTTGGGGGAAGATTGTTGGCCCTGTATGCTGCTTACTTCTATGCTATTGGGCTTTGGAATTATTCCCAATTGCCTCTAGGTTTAACACTACTCACTTGCTAGTCAACTTATTCTAAGCCTTCCCAGACCAAATAATTGGAAGTTCCACTTGCTTCTTAGGATATGGAGGCTCCCCAAATGTATCATCTGACTGCCTCTGTAATCCAGCCCAACCTCCCACTTCAGGCAGATAATGGAACTATCTTTGTGTGCTCCAAAGGGGTTACCATATATTTTCCCCACAAAACATGAGTCTTTGTGGGGTGGCCTTTCTGACCCAGGACTGAAACATCTACCCAGGTAATTAAGACCTTCTGCCTCTCTCTGTGACCTGCTAAAAGTGACGTCTTGTGTTTTTGCCCATCCTGGCCAGCATAGCAATACCAGGAGGCCTCACTATGAGGCGTCACTCGTACAATATGAGTGTATTGGCTCTTGGGTTAGGACAAAATCAACGTATGCAGTAAACTAACTGAATAATAGGAGACTTTGAGGATGTTCAAAGTTGTTTTTTTAATTTAAATCAGTTTTTTTAAAGAATTTCCAACATCGACAACTCTTATAAAAAGCATCCATGCACAGGATACAGAACTACAGCAAATAGCATTCTTATGGGGAGCTAACAGACATGAGAACTTACACCCTTCTTTGAGACAGCTGAGCTCACTGGTGATCTCTGCTTCCATGTACCGCTGCAAAGCATATCACAAACTCAGTCCATGTCTCAACCCCTCAGCTTCAGTTCACATTACCACACTTACATATCAGTAACAGAGGAGAACACACACCATGCAGCATTCACAGCAATTGAAAAAGGGGGAGGGGAAATACAAATATCATTTCACTTAACACATTCAACTAATGTGGATTATATAAGAACAAAACTCACTTAAAGTCTTCCAACAGATGTGGATGTCCCTTGAATGTAAAAACATTCATACACTATTTGCTATCATTGCTCTCTGCACACTCTCACCAAAGCCACAGGATTGAGAGACACATCTTGTCAAGTTAAAAAAATACCCATTATGCACCATCAAGTCTCTGCACACGCTCTCTCCTTTTCTCACTCATACTAGCCTTTCATGTCTCGGCACCACCATCAGTCCCACACAAGGTTTGAAAAGTTCAAACAGCCTTCTGGTTGCATATCACAGCCTGGCATTCATAGCATTGATACGACTCCATGAAAAGAAGAGTAGTGGATAAAAATGGGACACCCATCGTCAAAGATGCAGCCTGTGCAGCATGATGACGAATTCTTGAATTAGAAAGCATGTAGACAGAAGTAATCCTATGGTGGGATATTTACAGCAGTACTTTCAGTGAAGTGCTTCTTCCACAAACTTTTTTTAAAAAATTTTTTTGGGCTGGCTGAGGCTGCCCTTAAGGCAGCCTCATGCTTCATGTGGGGAAGCGGATCAAACCGTGGTGCCTGAGACACTTTGCCGAATCATGTGCTTTAACTAACTGAGCTACCTGGTAAGTCCCTTCTTCCATAAACATTTGAAATGAACTGAACTGCAAAGATTAAATGAAGGCTTCATATTGTACGTTTGTGTGTGAGGGGAGAGAAGTGTCAAAAACAAAACTAAAAACCAACACCGTGGCATCATGATGTTCCCAAAACAAGATATTCCTAAGGAGGAAACCTATATGGTGGGGCTCAAATTAAAAGAGGAAAAGATGTAGTTCTAATTAATGGCTTCCACTTCGAACATGCAAAGAATTCACTTAACAAGTCCAGGGATAAAATATTACAAGAGAAACTCTTTGATATTAATTGCAGTGTGTTGGTTTACCAATCAGACAAACAGTAGTTCACTTTCAGCCACTCAATATTTCAACCCTTTATGTAACAAAACTTATAAAATTCCTTTAGTTCTTTTTCTAAAGAAAAATGTCGAAAATATTGCTGAATATACTCCACACTGAACGAATCTTTTTTTTTTTTTAAATTTTTATTTATTCATTTATTTGTTTGCTTGTTGTGTTTGTTTGTTTCTTTATTTATTCATTTTGTGGCTGGCTCAGCCTGCCCTGGTGGTGGCGCTGGCGCAGCGTGTGGTGCCGGGGATCGAACTGCAGTCCCTGCAGTTGCCTGAGCCCTCCTAAGCAGGCGCTTTAGACCACTGAACCATCTCGCCGGCCCCGAACGAATCTATTTTGAAAAGTCTTAGTACACATGTATTTCACAATATAGATATCATGAGTTTAAAAAAATTCTCACCCTTCTGTATCAACTAACCATAACCCATTGTCTACATTCCCCAGCCAGAAGACTTAGAATCCATGCTTGAACCAAAGCTTCCATTAAAGCCACTGCTTGACCCTGCGTTTGGTGCTGATCCCCAACCTATCGTGGCACCAGAATTAGAATCACTATAAGTTATTTCTAGAACCAAAAGGCTGATTAGAATCTCTGCACGTTGCCCTGGCTTTGGTTACTAGCTGGTGGGCCTGACTGGTTCTGCTGACTGGCGAGCATGCCCATCATACCCCAACTGCTCTGCAGTGCAGCCTGGGCTGCAGCCATCATTGCTGGATTAATGCTAAAAGCACCAAAATTCATCCTTTCACCCATGTTACCACCCTGATTATTTCCCAAGCCAGCTCTACCCCCTCTTGTTTCCAAACCCACCCTGATTCCCAAAGCCACTTGGATTACCATCAAATCTTCCACCTCTTTCTAACTGTCTATTGCTACTGTGCTTAGGTTTGGCATTGGATATGTGCATGATGATTCCTTTAATAATTAAGTCTTCTCAGGGGCCTGGGAAATAGCTCAGCAGAATAAGTGCTTCTTTGGCAAACACAAGGGCCTAAGTTTAATCCCTGGTCCCGTAAAAAAAAAAAACAAACAAACAAACAGGTTAACTCTTCTCCACAAAGAGACTGGGCAACCTCATCATCTACAAAGGTAACAAAGGCAAAAGCCCTGAATGTCTTGGGAATAAAGACATCTACCACTACTCTACACTGGCTGAAGAACTACCACAACTCATCAGCAGTCATGTCGTCAGTACAACAAATACCTTTCTGCTCCTCAATGGCTCATCTAGGCTTTGCTTAGAATTAGGAAGTTTGCAGTGACACCATCGTCTATCTACCATATGTCGCTGTGACATGACTTTCACCTGGATTTCAAATTCAGTAAAATGAACAAAGCCAAACACTTTTTTTTAAAAAAAATCTTATTAGATTTTATTTTTTTTTAAATTTTATTTATTTGTTTGCTTGTTGTGTTTGTTTGTTTCTTTATTTTTTTATTTATTTTGTGGCTGGCTCAGCCTGCCCTGGTGGTGGGGGCTGGCGCAGCATGTGGTGCCGGGGATCGAACCGCAGTCCCTGCAGTTGCCTGAGCTTTCCTAAGCAGGCACTTTAGACCACTGAATCATTTTGCTGGCCCCTAGATTTTATTTTAAAGAGTAAAAATAGCAGAAACAAAGATAGGAAAACAGTAACAAGCAAGAGTACATATAGTACAAAATTTTCAAAACAGGAAAAATTTAACAATGGTTATATTACATATTTTCATCATCAAATCTGTTTAGATTTATAGATATAGATATGTAAGACTGATCAAACAATTAAATATTAACACTGTCAATAAACATTAATTTTTGCTTTTTTTTTAACTCTTCCAAATGCATTTTGCATTTAAGTTACTCTTCTAAAAAAATAATAAAAAAATTATAGGGGTTGAGGATACAGAAAACACAAGGTCCTGAGATTGATTCCTGGTATCGCCTAAAATTTATTTATTTATTTCTTCTTTTGAGTTCTTATACTAGGGAGACTATACAATATTTGCATATGTAGGTCCAGTTTTTTTCACTAGTGAGTATATGTTCAAGATACATCCCTTTATGTATGAAGTCTTCTAGTTTATCATTTCTTATAGCTGAGTAATATTCAATTTTATGAAAATACCACATCTTTTTCAACCATTCTTCAGATGATGGGCATTTTGGTTGTTTCCAAGATTTGGCTATACAAATTGTGCTGCTATGAACATAGGTGCACAGATATCACTATGATACGATGTTTTCAGTTCTTTTGGAAAAATTCCCAGGAAGAGGATAGCTGGATTGAATGGGATTTCTAGTTCTAGTTTTTGAAGGAATCTCCACTCCGCTTTCCATAATGGTTGCACCAGTCTGCATTCCCACCAGCAGCGGAGAAGGGTTCCTTTTTCCCCATAGTCTCTCCAACGTTTGTTGTTGGTTGATTTCTTTATGATAGCCATTGTTTCTGGGGTGAGATGGTATCTAAGTGTTGTTTTGATTTGCGTTTCACGAATAGCTAGTGATGTGGAGCATTTCTTCATGTATTTATAGGCTTGTTGAATTTCTTTCTCTGAGAAGTGTGTGTTCATCTCAGATGCCCATTTCTGGACTGGATCTTTGAATTTTGGGACCCTAATGGTTTTTAGTTCTTTATAAATTCTAGAAAGAAGACCTTTGTCTGAATACTTATTAGTTAAAATCTTTTTGAAATTTGCAGATTGTCTTTTCACTCTGTTGATAATTTCTTTTGACATGAAAAATCTTCTCAGTCAGAGGAGGTCCCATCTGTTGATTCTTTCAAGTGTTAAACGTGTATTTTGATTTTTGGCCATGAACTCTGCCTACACCAATTTCTTCAAGATTTCCTCTGATTTTCTCCTAAAGGAGATTTAGGGTTTCTCCTTTAATATTTAGATCTTCAATCCATTTTGATTTTAGGTTAGCGCATGGTGATAGACCTGGCTCAAGTTTTAGTTTTTGACATGTGGAGAGCCTGTTTTTCCAGCACCATTTGTTAAAGAGGCTATCTTTCTTCCAGTAAACATGTTTGGCCCCTTTGTCAAAAATAAGGTAGCTGAGTGTGTTTGTATTTGCTTCTGCATCTTCTAATATATTCCATTGATCCTCAGGTCTTTTTTTTTTTTTTTTTTCCAATACCATGCTGATTTTATCACGGTAGCTCTGTAGTATAACTTTAGGTCAGGAATTGTCATACCTCCTGCCTTGTCTTTGTTGCCCAGTATTGTCTTTGCAATTATAGGGCTTTTCTGGTTCCAAATAAATTTTAGGACTGATTTCTCCAGTCTGTGAGGTATGTTGATGGTAATTTGATAGGGATTGCATTAAATCTGTATAACAATTTAGGGAGTACGGCCATCTTCACAATGCTGGTTCTTCCTATCCAGAAGCAGGGAATATCTTTCTTTTTTCTGAAATCCTCTAGGATTTCTTTTTCCAGAGTACTGTAGTTTTCATTGAATAGATCTTTTACTTCTTTACTTAGGTTAATTCCTAAGTATTTCTTTTTTTTTTTGATGCTATTGTAAAAGGCATTGTTTCTCTAATTTCTTTCTCAATGTGTTTGTTATCTGTGTAGAAGAATGCTGTTGACTTTTGTGTGTTGACTTTGTACCCTATGATATTGAATTTA
>PVKN010003050.1:0-39159 GCA_004027915.1 Capromys pilorides
GAGTCTCAGTGTGCCCCAGGGGTAGGGCCAGCACGGCAGGCCCAAGAGATCGAACCCCTGGCCCCTGCACTTGCTTGCAGGTGCTTTAATCTGCTGAGCTATTTGGCCGGCCCTAGGGGCTCAGACTTTCAATCCTTAGGCCTCAGCTTTCAGAGTGCTGGGGCTACAGGTGTAAGTCATCAGGCCTGGCTAGTTTCTGTATCTTCGTTTTATTTACATCATTTAAAAAAACCCTAAAACATTTGGCCCAGCAATCCTTTCATTTTGTATACTGCCTATAACCTTCAGTGTCATTATTGTAATATTTAGATATATGGACATCATTTTGTTTTCTTCATTCAATTTGTTCCAACTGATCTGTGATTTTCCCCTTCCTATCTTGCTTTCTTTGGAGCTGTTTTTCTCATTGTTTAAACCTCTACTAGTTTGGAAGCTGCAGGCTCTATTTCAATTATGTTGTTAATTACTCTAGAATTTAATTGATCAAACTCTGTACTCATCAACGTTTACCTTCCTTCTAAGCACTCTTGTGGCAGTTTGGACGTGTCCTGCAGAGGCAGCACCCGCTGGATCTGACCCGTGGTGCGTCCGTGTCAGGAGGTGGGCTGGGCGGCAGAGCTGAGGGTCTGAGGACACTGATCCTGATAAAGGGCTTTGGGCCGCACTGCTGCATGATGAGCAAAAGGCCTGCAGCCCAGGATGCCCACGCCTTGAGCATGGACTCTCCAGCCTGTAGACTGTGGGCCAGTGAATGTCTATGTGTTACACATTACAGTTGCCTGTATTTTGTTATAATGGCAATAATGAACAAACACGAGCATCCTTGGTCACTTTTCTTCCGCTCCTGATGAACAGATCATGTCTCCCTCAGCTTTTCATTTAAGCCTAACAGACTCTCATGCCAGGGTCCTTTTTCCTCCATCACCCTCCCACCCTAGAGGTCTTGGGACACTCCAAAGTCAGTTTCCATGCCTCCAATTTTGTTGTCTTATTTTATTTTTATGTTTTAAAATTTTAAAGTATCAGATGTGTTTATCCCCCTGGAGACTGGACAAGCCCAGAAGGTTGGTTCTAATCCTCTGAGACCTGCTACACTGGATGTGATAGAAATTCAACTAGGAATGTCCTCCAGATAAAGTCATCCTAGAAGAATCATTGATTCTAAAGATGTCACCAAGGAGTGTGCTTTCCAGTTCTTTCATTCTCTGGACATCATTTAGATATTTGACATATTAATTCAATTATGACACTACCTGGAGTTAGCATAGATCCCACAACTTAGGGACTCCCGTCCCACAAGACACCCCCATTTCACATGCTGGACACAAGTCCCAGACCTTACATCTGACTGTCCAGTTAAATCAGGGGTTCCCACAACTCCCTCCTCAGGTTTGATCCTTTTCTTTCTTTTATGTAATTATTACATTTTTGAGAGGAGGGGTCTCACTATGTTACCCAGGCTATTCTCAGACTCTTAGGCCTAAGCAATTGTCCTGCCTCAGCCCTCTGAGTAGGCGGGACTACAAATTTTAAACACTTCCCTGGGATGGCCTATAGGACTCAAGAGTTTAGTTTATTGGTTTATTATAGAGGATACTATAAGGGATATGGTGACAGACAAGTGAGGAGTTGACTACAATGACGTTCTGAAGGGCGCCAAGTGCATGAGTTCCTATCCAGTGAAACTGGGCGTCCCTGCTCTGTGGCATGTGGATGTGGTCACCACTCTAGATGCCCTCCTAAGCCCATCATTTGAGGTTTAATGGGAGGGGGTCTCATCATGTAGATATAGTCAATTACTAACTTGGTCTCTGTCTTTGCCTCTTTCTCAAGATTGGGATGGAAGCTGAATGTTCTAACATCTAATCATAGCTCAATCTTTGAGTGAGAACTCCCCATCCTGAAGCTATCCACATGCCCAGCAAGAGTCACCTCTTCACAACAGAAAACATTGCTGTCTCCCAGGAAGTTATGACAAATTTAGGAGCTCTGTGTTGGGAATCAGGAACAAGTCCAACACTAGAGTAAAATATGCTCGTATCGCTGAGGAAGATACCACATAGTCAGGGTCTCTGTGCCAGAAACCAGGGATATATATTATATATATATATTATATATATATATTATATAATATATATATAATATATATATGATTTCACATATTTCTATATCATTTATTATTTATATATTATATATATATATTTTTTAATTTGGTACAGGGTCTCACTTTGCAGCTCCGACTTGTAGTGATCCTCCTGTCTCAGCCTCCCTCATACTGTGATTATAGGCATGTGCCATCATGCCCAGTTTTGGTAGACTGCATGGCACACCTGGGGTTCTGGGGCTAGAATGGCATGTGGTACCAGGTATTGAACCCTGGTCCTTGCACTTGCCAGCCAGACATTTAGCCCACTAAGCTATTTCCCTATCATATATATATATATATATATATATATATATATATATACACATATATATATATATATATATATATATAATGGTCCTGAATTCTGTCTCTCCTGGGGGCCCTGGGTGGTCTTGGCTTCACCCTCATGGTCTATAGAGGGACTCTCTGTCAACCCCATCCTCTCTACTCATGAAACAAGATGGCTTCAGTGGCCCTTGCCACGTCCTTCCCACAAACTTTTCCAGGGAAAAGCATCATTTCTGGCAGCTCTAGCTCAAGCCATGGTCTCTGGGACCCATTTGCTGTCGTTGGCCTGGCCTTGGCCATTGCTCCTCCCATGGCTGAATGACGAAGGGGTCAGGTTGTCTTAAAGCTACCACAAACCACCATGAACCACAACAGTTCACAGGACAGATGGAAAAGCGTGAATTCACACACACACACACACACACACACACCTGTGTACCATTGCCCAGAGAATTGGGAGGTGAATATTGTAGAGCTATTGGATAGATATCTTCTATTTTTTCTATATTTTTCTCACCTTGTGTGTCCCAAGAAAGAATTGAAGACGTGTTCCTCTTGGCTAAGTTTGTGCTATGCCCAGTGAACAGTTTCTCATTTGAATTAAAACCAAAAAGTGTCCTGTGGTCCCAGATTTGCAAGTCAAGGAAGCAGTGTGCTGTTATTCTTAGAGAACCTCTCTAGAAAACCCTCTGAGTAAATCTGCCAGGATTCCTAACTCCAGAGCTCAGGCTGAGCTGTGTAGCTACCTTCTCATTCCAAGAGGTGGGAGGTGAGGAGGGTGTTTGCAAGAAAGGGCGCCTGAGTCACACCTTACAAGCGCACAGATCTGACATTTCCCTTGATGAGTGACTGTGGTGTGGGTGCCCCGTGGCTCTCTGTGTTCTTTCTTGAGAAATACTTGATTGCTTTTAAGTGATATCCCAGTGTTTGAAAGTAGGAGGCAGAACAGATTTGAGAGGCAGTCTTACCTAAGTCAAGCAGAAATTGCCCATGGGCAGTGGTAGCATATTGCCTGCATTTTTTTCCACTGCTGTTTTTCCAGGGGACACAGGTGCATCTTAAGAGACTATTATTAAGTGTAACTTGTCTCCAGAAACAATAAAGTGTAAATTTCAAATTCAAGCTGCAAAAAGATTAAATTAATTTTAGCTAATCTTTCCATACTATTTGCAGCAGTAACTGCAATGAAGATTAATAACCTTGACCGCCATTAGCATAATCCACTGTAATGCTAGATATAAATTGCATCATTTTAATAACCTAATTTAATGTTTTCTAACCAGTAGGGGTTCTTGTAGCTTTGCAAGTATTAGTGCTAAACCTTTTAAACTAAAGGCAGATAACTTTGAAGATGACCAACACCTCTGGAATAAAAATATATAGCATGAATTGATTTAACCAGTCACAGTATGCACATCTTAGTTTTCTTATGGGACTTTGTAGTGTGTGTGTGTGTGTGTGTGTGTGTGTGTGTGTGTGTGTGTGAGCAAGTCTGTAAGTGTTGGGAAGCAGGAGCCTTCTTAGCCTAATATTTGCAAAATCAACAGTGAGGGTTCCTCTGGGGTGAGTGTGGGGCTCTGTGTGGACGTGGGTTTACCATACTGTGGGGATGGTTCCCAAGGGTACCAGTCTGCTTTCTGCCGCCAGTTCCCCGTCTGATTTAGGGAAAGTCATTTCTCTTGGGCCTCAGCTGCTATATGTAAAGCAATGGTGTTACAGGTGAGGACCACCTTTGTCCTCTGGGTCCCTTTTCAAGGCTAGCTCCTTGTCGCTTTTGGCAGACACAAATGTCTGTTTCACGATGCTTGAGGAAGCTTCCGCCTGTTTCTGTTGACCTGCAGGGGGCGCTCCAACTCAGCGTGCCAGATTCTGAATTGCACAGAATTGCCCATCTTGAAGAACTGAGCCCACCCTTGCATTCTAATGTCCTATTTTCTTAAAATGTAATAATGGATCATATTTTCTTTAAAATGGGACATTGGGTTTTATTTGATCACTTAGCATACTTACGAAATGGTTATAATGGCAGTTTATTTTTCTGTTAGGCTTAACAATGTCCGTGCTAGTCATGACAGTGTGATTGATTGATTGATTGATTGATTGATTGACTGACTGACTAATTTTTTTGGTACCCGGAATTGAAATCAGGACTTCGTGTTTTCCAGGCAGGCACTGTGCTCCTGAGGTATGTCTCTGGCCCCAGTGTTATTTTATTTGGTACAAGGTTCTAGGGCTAATACAGCATGTGGTACTGGGCATCGAGCCTGGGTCCTTGTACTTGCTAGGCAGGTACTTAGACCATCTAGCTATCTTTCTAGCCCCACCCCCAGAGCTATTTTAAATTTTTAACTTTTTTCTGCCGGATGAAAAATGCCAGTGTGGCCCTCCCCCTATTCTCTCCCAGAGCCAAGGCTAAAGAAAGGCATCATGCCTGAG
Source organism: Capromys pilorides (assembly GCA_004027915.1). Classification (NCBI taxonomy): domain Eukaryota; kingdom Metazoa; phylum Chordata; class Mammalia; order Rodentia; family Capromyidae; genus Capromys; species Capromys pilorides. The sequence continues at coordinate 4,871 of PVKN010003050.1, forward strand.
TGGGTTGTACAGGAGGAAGCAGGCATGAGCCACCTTTAACACAACTGGAGATGCAAAGGAGGAAGAAGATAGGATGAAAGGCAATCGGCCACCCAAATTCCAGGTTTGGGTGTTAGGCCAGTCTCCTCTTGCTTTTATTCAGTGCCATGGTACAGTTCTGGCATTTACCAAAATGTGCAGATGTCCAGCCTCTCCAGCTTCTGCTCAGGAATCAGGAGTAGGGAAGGCCACAGACTGAGCCCCTTCAGTGTCCTGCTCCCAGTTTTTCACAAAGAGAAGAATGCAGTCTCACACGCAGACCCCAAACCCGCAGACCAGCCTGCCTCCCATCCTACATGCCTGAGGCCTGGTCAGCACACAGCCAGGATCTCCCCCACCCAGTAGTGACCCCCGTGGACTTCAGCCTCTGAGTTCTTGTTCATTCCCCAAGTGTGCTAAGTTGTAAATTTTAGATGAACCATTTGCTGCTCGATTTTCTATGGCCCAGTTTCCTCCCCTGGGATAATGGGATAAATACTTGCCATCTACCTTATTGGGTGGCAACTCATTAATTGACCTCTGAGGGCTTTAGATGAAAGGTGTTGCTGTTTGTAAGTGAAAATTATGATTATTTAATAACCAATGAGTTGGTAAAGATATTTATTCATAAGGAATTTTTGGAAGAGAGCTTTCAGGAACGAGTCATAGGAGAAATACAGCTTGATATATTTTTTGAAAATATTTTTTAGGTCTACCAACATGGAAAAAGTCCCAAGTATTAGATATTCTTTCCAAAAGCACCTAAATTGCATTATTGTTACTAGGTTTTATCTAGAGCTCAGAAAAACACAGGGATGAAAGTGTAAGGTTGCAAGTCTCAGCTTAGGGGACTTCCTTTCATCCCTCGGCTTCTGGGCCTTGCCAACGCCAACCCGACAAATGTGCCTGCAGTCTGAGGACAGCAGGGGAGCTGTTGTCCTTCTGGTCCTCCAACGTGGTGCAGTGTCTCTTCTGAGTGACAGTGTCACAAGGCCATAATCTCTCAGGCTTAACCCTGGCTCCTGTGGGTGCCTTACCACAGGGGCAGGGAGTTAGGCAGAGGGAATTGGTTTGAAAAAGTAGGTAATGCATCCTTAAGCTCATGAGCAGAGTAGTGGAAACCTAGTGATCCCCTGGAGCTTTGGATACTCCTCGCCAGGGAGAGGTGGTTTGTTACAAGTCGAAAGAGGAGACCTGTGGCTAACACAGAAAAGGGCTGGTTCACACGGGTGATGACATCACTGCAGAGTTCGCTTGGCCGCTCTGCCAGCCTTCCAGGACACAGGTTCCCACGTGGCTCAGGAACATGAGTTCCACCACCTCTCCTCCTCTGTATATCACTGAAGGAAACCACTTTTAAGGTGGTAGGAAACCCCACCCCACCCCAACCCCGGCCTGTCATCTGCAGTCTCTTAGTAAGGAACATACTACCTGCAGCAACCAAGCCTCGCCTACATATTCAGGCGAGGCCCCTCCGCTGCTGCTGTGGGAAGGAAACCGGTGCTTGGCTGGGCAAACCTTGCTGTTGCCTTATGCAGACCACAGGGATGGATTCTACCGAAAGTCACAAAATCTCTTGACCCATTTTTATACACTTCCATCAGAGAAAACAAAGTCACTGAAACTAAAAGAAATGTTTCACAAAGGAAAGATCAGTTTCTTCTTTGGTGACATGAGAAAATTTACCACAACTCCATTCAAAACCTTCAGGCACTTGACTTTTTGTTTTTTGTTTTTTTTAATATCCTTTACCTTTTTAATAAAAAGTAAAAAACAAACAAAAAATACATCAATGTCCTGAATAGAACCTCTCTATGTAAAGATCTCACTAAACAAATAAACATAGGACCAGACAAGAAATGGAGCTATGAATAGCAATATGATATATTATGAAGCATTTATATATTTATGTATATTATGCATGAATGTGCAGGTATACGTGTGCGCACCTATGTATGTATGAATATGTAAATATTTGCCTACATACATGTCACACACATATACATATTTATACTGACCTCTTTAGATTGAAGTCCAAGGCACTTTTTACAATAAACAGGTTAAAGCCATTAATTTAGAACATAACTGTTTCTGGGTACATATCGATTCACAATGCCAACATCAGAATTCACATCTTTCTTTTCCATTTTGGCTGGTGTGATGAATAAAGGAATAGGCTTAAGAAAAGATTAGGAATGGTTTGGATGTTCAGATTGATTCCTTCTGCTAGTTCCTTGAGTTCTCACTGGTGGAGCACTGAACGGATCGGAGAAGGAACCCAGAGATCAGGAACACAGTTACTTTTGCATTATGCCAAGTGGAGACTGTGTGGCCTTCTATCCAAGGGCCCCAGGCTCTGCCTCCTGATGGCCCTACTCACAGTGGCTAAGATGAAAAACTAGAAAGGGACTTTGCAGGGGCTCAGGACTATGCAGGGAGCACTTTGTAGGTTAGAATAGGATTGCCTGTGTTGACTTCACTCTAGTTCATATATACCCTCCACACTATATGACCTCAGAGGGAATTGTAAGATACCTTCATCCTAATCCATACGACCCACAGGACTTTTCCATCATCAAACAATTTGGTAAATGAGGCTCAAGGAAGAATCGGTTTAATTCTCTAATTAATGAAGTTGGTTTTCTTTGCAGGGTCTCAACAGAGAATCTGTGGAGATCACCAAGGGATTTGTTGAAATGCCAGTTCTAATTAAGTACATTTGGCCTGGGGTCTGGGATTCTGCATTTTTAGCAAGCTTCCAGGGAACGCTAATGCTGGAGCCTGCAGGCCACATGCTGGGGAGCAAGGATTATCACCCAGCAATGCGCTTGGATTGCCGGGCAGAGGTCTACTTTCCCAAGTCTGATTCTGTATTGGCTTCGTAGATTCTAGATGAATAACAACTTAATGGGAAAGGTCAGAATATATTTACTCTCTATAAAGGTAACTAGAAAGAAAAGCCAAAAGAGAGTTCTGTTTAGTAGCAGAAAAGTATTAAGAAACAAATCGATTACCGCCAGTACATTTCATCAGTCAATTATCAATTGAGAATTAGCTCATTTCCATTACCCAGTGAGTAAGGAGTCTGCTGAAAACAGGTACCCCGGAGTTCTGATGGCTTTAATGGAGCTCAGCCTAGCGTATAACCAAGGGAAACACAGATGCTGGGAGAACTTAGCTCCATAGAATATGGCCTATGCACAAGACAGGACTAAGCTACTCAAGCAGATAAAACCAAGCATTTAGATCTTTCTAAAGATGTAATTAATGTTACAGAGACCCAAGCCTTGACTGGTACAATGAGTAAGAGAATTGAAGCTCAAAGATCCTGGTGTGGTGACGCATGCCTATAATCCCAGCATTTGGGAGGCTGAAGCAGGGAGCTCATCTTTAATGTGAGGTCAGGCTGGACTACATGTTAAGTTCAAGGCCAATCTGAGGTACGTAGTAAGACTGTATCTCAAAATGAGAGAGAGAGAGAGAGAGAGAGAGAGAGAGAATTAAAGCTCTGAAATACTTTGAAATGTGAGAGGATTCCAGCCTTTCTCCCAGGAGATAGCCTGTTTTGCACTGTCTGTACATCTGTGTGTGAACATTAGGGTTTGTGAAGGTAACAGACACAAAGGCTCAGTTAATTCTACTGTGATGCTACTTTGTTTGCACCTTTATAATACTATACAAAGTGACAAGAGCAAGTGAGGGCCCTCGCTGGCAGGATGCTCAGCGATTCTAGGAAACCTTTGTTCTTAATGAGCACAACCTTTTCTTCCAGAAATAGGACCTTGGTCATTCAAAGGAGAGAAGAGGGAAGTTCTACACATGCGTCTCAGCCACTATATGGAGAAGGAGGGGAGCGGATTTGAGGAGCTGCTTGATTTTACCATCAAGGAAAGATCTCAACTGAAATGATTTCTTCCCAGAGAAGGTAAAGTACCAGAAAAGGAAGCCTGGCTCTGCTGTGTGCATCCTGCCCCTCCTCCCACCATTCCCTCCGGAGCTGGGCTCTGCACTGGGTGATAAACATGCAGCTACCTTGCTCCCTCTGGGGGGTTGCCAGCCCAGAAAAGCACATCTGCACATTGGGCTCTCCTCAAGCCCTCCCCGAAGGGAATGCTACTAATCCTGCCCTTACTCTTCCATAGAGAAAAGCCTAATGCTTAGAATTTCAAGTACTATACTTTGAATCACAGGAAATCAGGACCCTTCCTTATACTCAATGCCAACATTGGAAAGCAAGGCTGAGTTAGAGATATAATTTACAGAATGGAGTGGGGTGGGGCTGTTGCATTTAAATGGAATCTGCCCTTTTATTAAACTGGCTACACAGAGCCACAAATGAGGGATGGCTTCTAAAAATCTCTTCTGAAATGGCTTGATAGGATGTAGGGTAGAACTGGTCTCCCAAGCTTGTAACAACGTTTTCTTCTTCATCACTAATAGCCAGCTCTTGGAGAATGAGAGCATTGCTGTGGGATAGGGACCCCGGGCCAGGTGTCAGGCCGCCTCTGACAGTGATGTGTACTCAGAAACAGTTGGGAGAGCAGGCTGACACGGGGCCTGCTAAAGACTAGTTCAATACAAAATGTTAATTGAAAGTTATAATATATTTTATAATATATCAATATATTTCATATTTAAAATAAACTGTTATGCTTTCTCCTATCATTAAAAAATAGCAAGCAGCACAGAGGCAAGATGCAAATTCAAACTGAAGCTCATCTGAACTGGAATATAAACACTTCAGTCTCTGAGTCTGCCATGGAAATGTTTCCTCCGTTCGTATCCTGTCACTTCCTTGCTCTTTTGTGGCCAATGGAGAGCCTGGGACCAAAACTGAGTTGTTGAACCATCAAAACCCACATCTGACGCAGGTGGATCTGTCCTGTTTGCAATTTAAAGACCAAATATAGCTTGGGAATGTAGCTTATTTCCTGTCTTTCTTGTGGCAAGCTGGCTGTTGGCTTATCCAATCAGATTCATACTGTTGGTTTTGTTTGTTTGGTTGGTTGGTTTTTGGCCAGAAATGTCAGCATCTCTTTGGGGTCCTAACTACAGGTTGGTGTTGAACTTTGTGCTTTTGCTCCACCAGCTTGGTTGGTTGGTCACGACGTCTCTTCTGTAGGTCCAGGCCCAAGATCACAGCTACCAGAATACATGTCTCAGATGTGTAAACAACTGTCGCTGGGCACTTGGCACCTAGGGTTGGAGGTCATACGTTGAAGAGTTGACAATGGTTTCTTTCAGAGGGAGCTCCAGTTCATGAGTAGGTATTTCCAGTAATATAGCGTAAGACAAAAACATCACAGTTATATTTTCCTCTATCTATATATTTCTATATACCTTTGGACTGTGTACTTTCTAAGAAGCTGTGGTCTATTTCAGAAAGAATCTACATATTACTTGTCCAACAGGAGCGCAAAGTTAATCTGTACTCATGCAGCCTGGCACAAGTCTTTCTTCCACCACAGGCAGACAGTTAATATTGCTATCCCTTTAACAGTACTTTCTTAGTGGTACAAGTGACCCCATTTCCCACACATTTACTTTGGGGCCAGTGGAGGAAGAAGGGATACCGTCCAGGGTGTCATCAAGCTGACTGACTGCAGGGGGAGAGAAGGGGCTGTCCCAGGCCTACCAGGAAGTCACCAAGTAGCTGTCTAAGGTACTGAAATCAGACTCCACAGTCAACAGGGACAATAAAACACTGCCAACGGGTTCTCAGTCTGGTTCTAGCAACTTTTCAGGAAGTAGAAGTACTGTATAAAACTGGGGACACACTTTAGTATTTAAAAGCAGTAAAAGAGTAATAACCTAGTGGTAGTGCAATGACTTCACAGTGTCTCAGATGGGGTCCTGTGCGCATGACAAGGCCATTTGCTCTGAGAGGAAACACTGATTTCTAATCGAGGGTGCACTGCTTTCAGAATTACACTCTGGAGGAGGAGGGAGTTTCTGGAACTACACGCCAATCCCATATTCCTCCCTATGTGCCAATCCTTCAGCCCATCTGATATGTTATAATTACTTTTCGGTAACTATGGACTGCATTCAAGTGTAGCAGCAAAGTGTCCTAGCTGCTCAGTCTAGGCTGCTGTTGGTGACAATAGTGATTTCATTTTTCCCCCTCTCTTGAATACTTCATAATCAAGAATATTAATATTACCTCCATTTTGAGTAAGAGAGATAAGAGGTATGAGATTCAAAGATGTGGATCCAGATTTAGATTTTTATTTATTGTGATGTTTATATCCCTAGTTTTGCTCTTTTCCATGAATTATTCACAGAAAATTGCTGAAAATATGAGGAAATCCTCAGATATCATGAAGTCATTGTTTCTTCAATGACATTCCTTCTTGGCCTCTAAGAATCACAAGAACTTGAACTTGCTCAGCATTTTAGAACTTATTCTCATGTGTAGTCTACGGCTCCTAATTTCTGAGGTTGTCTCACCACTGGTGCCTGCTGAGGTCAGATGGTCAGTGGCAGCTCACGGTTGGCCCCCTCTTGTTCTTTTGGATTGTATTAAGCATTTCTATAGATATGATGTTATGAAGTGATATATTTTGAAGATGGCAAGAACAGTTCATAAACATTATGGCAATTTATTGATGATGATCACACATATATGTGGCCTTTAATCCGAAGGTGCAGATTTTTATTTGGACTTCAATCTAAGGAGGAGTGAGCTTCTAGTCTGGTATAATTTACCAACTGATGCCATGTCCTCAAATTCCACTGAGATTAGTGGCTTAAAGTATCACAGTACATCCCTGACTTTACAGTACATGAAAAGCTATAATATGGCTTAAGCGATGAGAGGGTGGCTCTGTATTTCTAATTCAAGTGTGTAGGTAGCTTGGGGAATATTAGAGTGCTTTGACTTGCCACTGTATGATCAGAAGGATTATAGGAGGGGCTCTGCCACCAAGCCAGCCTGCTAGAAGCAGGCAGAATTAAGACAGTTAACTTCTGGAGTGAAGTTACCATAATTAACAATTTTTACATGTAGCCTGTTGGGATTTTTTTTTTTTTTTTTTTTTTGCTTGTTTTGGGGAAGGTCTTTGGTCTCCCCCTCCCCTATTTTTTTTCTTTTTTGGTACCAGGAACCGAGCTTACCCTTGCTGGGCAGAGCTTCACACCTGCTAGGCAAGTGAGCTGAGTTACATCCTCAGCCCATTTCTGAGTAGATAAGTAAACCTCCACTACCAAACTTGCAAATAAGCTGCAAAAAGGCATGGTATTAGAATCCTGTCTCCTTACTCCTCTGACTGTGACGTTGAGACCGGAAGAAAATCCAGGTGAGCTACACCCAAAATAATCAATGCCTAGGTCATTAAGGGTTGATTGTGTTTGCAAGAGAACTGTAACTTCCCCACATAAAGCTGAAATACTAGTACAGAGAAATAGCATCCCATTTCCCATTACAGAATCAACATGCAGATTCAGTCGCTTATTTTTTGAGAGTAGTCTTTTGCCAATGATTAGAAACCATTCATAGCTATTGCACTACCAATAGGTCAAGTCATGCTACAAATGCCCATGTATCTCTGCGATGCCAGTGGCTACTGCTACTGGAAGGAACTCCAACAACTCCCTTCGCTGGTGTTGCTAACTTGGTCTTCAGTGTTCATCTAGCGAGAGCATCAGTAATGGGCTAAGGAATTATCCACAGACCATGCTGGATAAATGACAGTCTGTGCACACTGTAGGGCAGGAGGAGTGGCGGGAGAATCTTTTATTTTATTTATTTATGTTGTCTTTTTTGAGACAGAGTTTTGCTATGCAGTTCAGGCTGGCCTTTAACTCACTTTGTATCCTGGGCTGGCCTCAAACTCATAGCAATCCTCCCGTCTTGACCTCCTGAGTGCTGGGATTACAGGCATGTGCCATCATGCCTGCTTGGAGGTGGAACCTTGCATGTCATTAATTGAAATGAAGACCACATCCCTATGTGTGCATATGTCCACGGCCACACCCATGCACATGTGGGTGTGCACATACAGCACAGGGTATAGCAGAATGGAAGAGGTGAGCAGGTGTCAATGGCCGAGGGCAGGGGTTAAATGATCGGGATTGGCATACCCAGGTGGACCAACCAATGGGCTTTGTGGAATGGAGTAATGCCACAAGGAAACTGTATGAGTATTTCATCTGTTTACACATCTGCTCCCAGAGAAGCACCATTCTTGGAAAGTAAAGGAATAAAAGGAGGGAGGAATCTTTCAGATAATTAATAGTTAAAAGAATAAGCAAAAAAATAAAAAGCCAATAGCAGGTGTGGCATTTCTGGTATGCAAAAAGCAAAAAACAAAAACAATTAATGAGATTGCTTCAGGGAATTATCAAGAGTAAAACATTAAGAAGATTAAACTGATAGTAGCAGTGGGTGGGGACGCAGCTCAGTGGTAGGGTTCCTGCCTAGCATGTGTGAGGACCCAGCTTCCATGCCCAACACTGCTAAATGAGCAAAAAACACAAAACAAAAGCAATGGCAATAGCAACACTTGAAGAAGAGGTTCTCAAGAGACCAGATCTTCCCTAAAGAGAGGCTCTCATTCTAAGTAGTGGTTATTTACCTTGCAGGCCAATGGTTCCCCTCATCCCTAGAAGACCAGCACCAGTGCTGTGGAGGAAAAGGCCACATAGCAAGGCAACACCTTGAGAATTCTCTCGATGTTTTGTTATAAAGCTAAGCCCAGGATGACAACCTTATGCAAATAAAACCCTTATATATTACCCTAAACAGATGAAATATTCCATACAGCATTGTTGGCTTTTCCGGAAGCTGAGGTCAAAGATCTCAGAACGTGAAAAGCAAAGACTAACATGATGAGTGTCGCATCACAAATGCAATGTGTGGTCAGATTATGGAGCAATGGAGATTTTTAGTGCCTGTCACTATGCTCTGTCTTGATGTTTTCAGGGTCTCCTGAAATTTGAGACATATAGGAATAATTTTTGCACCAAGATTAACATGGCATAGTAGGAACAGGCTGTGGATCTCTTTTCTCTTACCTCACCCACAACATTCCCTTTGGGGTTCTCTGTGTTTTCACGAGATTTCCCTTTGAGGTGACTTTGGATCAGGTAGAAGGGACTGTGCAGGCCACTCTGTCTTTCTCCTAGGTCAGCAGCTCGCCGGGGAGTACTTGGCCCTTTTGCACTCCTAATGTCTGGGACCTGAAGCCTGTCGATGCGTGAATACAGCTCAACAAATCCCGGACAACGCCTCTGTTCCTGGGTGTGTGGATGGGTCGCTTCTGTTTGTGCACGCTTCTGTCCCCCTCCCTTGCACACATATACCTGGGCATGTGGTCCATCAAAATGCAGCTTCTTTGGATGTAAGAAGAAAACTCGGCAAGGGCTGTTATTTTTAGAAGCCTGCTTATCCCTCCAGAATGCCAACAATTTTAGCTCAGCATCTACTTCAAATCACACACAGTGCGTATCCAGGGCAAAGCAACCTGCACTGTGTTGGAAGGGACCTGCATCTTCCATGCAGCTCAGAAGGTGGCTGTTCCCAGCTAAGTACTAGAACCAAATGCATCCCACATTCAGATTCAAGCCAACTCGACCCACATTAGAGACTGCCTACTGTGCGCAGGAGAAGGCACCGTGTCCCACTGTATTCCAATTGAGCTCAAACAAGGAAGGGCCTGGACTGAATGTGGGATGCACCTGTGGATGTGCTTGCATGCACTTGCAAACACACAGGTTTATGTGGGTATTAACATAGGATGGGAGATCTGGCTTTTTTTTTTTCAGTCTAAATTGGATATGTCTGTTTTGGCAAGTTGTGGGCAGCTCTCTTACTTTTGTCACCCAGAGGCTTCCTTAGACAACAAGAAAGGAGAAACGTGTGCTGAGGTGCCCCAGCCTGACCCCACCCTCTCCCGTCGACCCCTCTTCCGGGCTGGCCCCACAGCTGGCTGCCTCAGTACATCCCCTCCCCACCCCCATGTGAAGACCTGAGATTGAGCGTGGATTTCTGTTCTCCACCAACTGTGCAGCAAGGGCCCTGCCAGAGGCGTCGCTTCCTGTCATGTCCTCTTCCCGCTCCCAAGTAGAGGCACCTAAACAGAGATTAGATTTCTGGTTTCAAGGCATCTCGAACCAAGCACGCCAAATGAACGTGAGTTAGCTAATTCGCTGGGTCTCGCTTCTCTCCAGTCCCTGGTCTAAGAGTTCCATGGTGGCAAAACGACCAGGAGAGAGTTGATTTGCATCTTAAGACCTATGGGTAATGCTTCTGGAGTGGGGAGTTTTATTTAGCAACTGCTTGAACTTGTGTACGGGGTCGGGAAGGAGGTGGAGCTGACCCCAATTGGGCTGTCGGAGAGAGGGGCGTGGGTGGTCCCCACAGCCACGCTCACACCGCGGGCCTCTAGGATGGCAGTCAGGAGCTGCTGCTGCTGCTGGCGGAGGGTATCTGCGATGAGCAGGGGCAGGGAATTGAAGCTGGCCGTGAGGTGCTCCAGCTTGGACTCCAGGCTGCCGATCTGCTTCTCCAGATCCTCGCTGCGATCGTTGAGTTCTGTGATTAGGTCATACATGACGTTCTGCATCTGTATGGAGAGAGAGGAGGAGACATAACCATAGAGGGGACTGCTATGGCAGACCGGAAGCTCCGGCTCTTCATAGCTGGAGCTCCGCCCCAGCTGGGTCAGACGTGGCCCAGGAAGGAGGTGCGGGTTAATTCGGGAGGCACATTGTCTTTATTATTACTAAAGTAATGAGTGTTAATTATACATTTTAATAGGAAATATGTATTTAGGGGGAAAATGGCACTTCTTTATTAAAAGAAGTGAGCTTTAACCCGCATTCTTGGAGACCTGAGCTCTCAGATTACATGGCCTTTAAATACTAGCAAGAGAATGCTGAGGTGCAAAAGGTCACAGACATAGAATCAGCAGCCAGGGCTTAGAGAGGAAGTCTACAGCTCACCGTTAATGCCCCCTCTATTGGGCCACTTAACCTCTGGGCACCTTGCTTCCTTATCAAATTGGAGTTAATAATGATTACATCTATTATGAGTTATCCCCGCCCCCAGAATGTAAAATGTCATTACCTCCTAAGGAAGGGCCCTTAGCCACAGCGAGCTGTGGTCCAGCTGAGGTCCAGCCCTTCCTCTGTCTGGCCCATGTGGCCACAGTTTGGGACATCCCAAAGGATCCTTCCATGTGGCTGAGGACCTGGCTGACGGTACCATAGTTCACTCTCCTCAGACCAGTTCTGCTTCCTGCACCCCTGATAGGTGCTGTCTCATGGGGGCACCCCAATTGCCTTCTTGCACCAAACACCACCTCATGGTAGCAGAGGCCCCACCTTTTGCCCATGCTCTGTGCCCAGACATCTTCAGATCCCCTATGCTAATCTCCAGAATCCCAGTCTATGTGACAGCCTGATATCTCCCAGCAAATTAGCAAATGCTATTCTAGCTCCAAACCTCTAACTTGGGAGACAGATTCACAGGAATCTTCACACTCCCAGGTGTTCAGGAATGAGGCTCCTCCTGTGGCAACAATGCAGACAGCCAGGCTGGCTCTTGGTGTCTCCTCACCCAGAGATACTTGGGAGCTTTGGCCTTTAGGGAATCTGCCAGTGACACCCCAATCCTACTTCACCTGAAACATCAGGTTACTCTAGCAGAAGGTGGACACCATGGGTCCTTCAGGGGCCAAAGGAGCAGGAAATCAGGTGAGAAAAAAATGGGAGTGCCGCGCTGGCCTCAACCCTGGAGCATGCTGAGATGGCCAACTGAGACTGGGCATGATGGTGCACACCTATAATACCAGCACTTGGGAGGCTGCAAACAGGAGGATCATTATGAGTCTGATCTGTGTAGTGAGACCCTGTAGACCCTATACTAAATACAAACAAACAAAACAGATGGGAGAAAATGAGAAGCTAGAGAGGAATAGGAAGGAAATATTGGAAATGCAGCAAAACCTTGCCAACTGGAATTCACTGGGCTGCTCTCCCATCGGCTCCACCATTGCCAGAGGTGACTTTAGAAGTCAAAGTCTGTCCCTTATTAATTAACATTCACAGAGCCTCCTTGAGGTGCATACTCTTCCCGGAATGTGTAAGACCACAGATTCCTTTTCCACAGGGCACCCTGCTGAGCTGTGCACTTGAGGTCCAGGCCCTGGGTTTAGGCCCCAGCCCTGGTGCTTGCCAACTGCCTGACCTTGAGACAGTCACTCAGCTCCTCTGGATTCTGGTTTCTTCATCTATATTCATAATCAGTATTACCATTTGCAAAACCTTTAGCGTTTCCTAAGCACTTTTGCAGATATCATCTTATTTGATCACCTGAGCCTCAGATGGTAGGAATTACTTTGACATTTCATTTGAAGAAATTGAAGCAATCAGGTAAAATACCCAGGCCCTCCCAGCTCTGTCACCATATAAAGTAGCTATTCAATCTAGAAAATAATATTTGGAGGCCACGTGCCACATTCTTCATCTGGGGAGGAACGAAGGGCAGGGGTGGGAGGGTGGTAGGTTGGGAGGGCAAAACACAAAGAAAGAACAGGGAGCTAGCACAGTGTTCTGTTGCCTTTCCCTGTTCCACTGCCTGTGACAGGATGCTGGGGGAACATGGACCAATGTGAAATATGCTATGCTGCTGCCAGCATCTCGGGTGAGTCTCCTGGGGGAAAGAGATAAAGACTGGAGGATGTCAGAATCATATCCTCCCCAGGTTTCATGCTGTGTCCCCCACAGTGACTATGAGAATCTCCCCTTAACCTTTTGCTGCACTCTCTCTCTTTCCAGGTATCTTGCTCCCCTGGTTATATAGTTGGTTCTTCCGTTCAATTCATAAGAGCAGTTTTTCAGCTCACTGAAGTTTATGCCCCACCCAGTTAGCTCTGCTGGGTCCCTTCTCTCTGAGAGGTGGTGGGTGGCCCTGCAGAAAGGTAGGCTTGAAAGTTAAGTGCACATAATATTCCTGGGGGAACATCAGCCACTGTATGCCTTGCTAGATGAGAGGAAAAGCATTGCTACTCCTAAGAGACATATTTTGAGGAGTATCATTGGACTGTTCCTGAAGTTCACAGAGTGGGTTCCTAGCCACGTGGGTTTTTTCCCATCCCCATAATCCTCTTCCTGGCCACAGCTGATTGGTCCAAGGATGGGCACATGACCCAAACCGGCCAATCAGCTCACCCCATCTGAGAATTTAGAAATAAGATCAATAAAAGATGGATGAAGAGGGGATGAATGAGAGAGAGAGACAGAGAGAGAATAAGAATTGAGGCAGGCACTTGACCAGGAGAGATGAGAGGTGGTGAGAGAGTACTTCCTGAAGTTTCCTAGGTCCTGTTCTTGTCAGTTTCTTCTTGAAGTCAGACCACATGTCTGCTCTGATGCTGAGTCAGGAGGAGACTCCCTTACATCCCTAGCACATGTTTCTCCATGAGACCCCAGGGTTCTCTCCTGTGCACCAGCATTCCACTAACCTCCTGTAATGCCTGTGCTCTCCCTCACTACTGCATGTGTGGGTACCCAGGCTTCCAGGAACATCTCACTACCCTGAACATCCCCCTCCAAGGCACACAGCCTGTGGGCTTCTCCCCAACTGTGATGAGCCACTTAGTCTCTGATTAAAGTCCTCACAGGCCTAGGGGCCGCTTTCTGTGGGTTGATCCTGCTATTGAACAAGGCGCCTGCACGTGGCCCAACAACCAGTAATTTCTGATTGCACTATCTTTTCAAAGGGTGCTTAATTTGCCAGAGGGAGTTTCTCTTGCTTTCCAAGGGAACGGGTTCCATTATGATAATTGGCATCTGCTGGAATGTTCCGCCAGCCTGGCCCTGGGCTGTGCAATTGACCCTCGGGTTCTAGCAGAAGCAATGAGGAGGGGGCCTCTGTGCATGGTGCCAGTGGGGCTGCTCTGCCCAGTGTGGCCTTCACTCCCTTCACTGAAGTCATTTGCAAGAGGAGCAAGTTTCTGTAAGTGCTTATGGCAGAGCAGTGCCAGAAGCACAGAATGACAGTGTGAGAGTGAGCCTTAAGCCCTGGAGCACTCAAAGGAGGCCTCTCTTTGGGGATCTTCATTCTGTCTCTTAAGAAGTAAAGGAATGTACCACACACACACACACACACACACACACACACACACACACACAAAACCAATTTGGGGTTAAAAAATCAGGGCTACAGGGATTAGAAGATGCAGGAAAATACATTTCCAATTATAGCAGTGAACGGGAAGGGTCTTGTTAGGTGGAACCCAGGCTGTCAGCCCAGCTATTGCCACCATTCAGCCGTCATTAAGGTGCTTTGCCCCCGTGCAGCTCAGCCAGCCCTCAGGAGCTCCTCGGTGCACAGCTAGTAAAACCACACACTGAAAAGACCTAGTGGGACAGCTAATTAGTTCCAAGCAAAGACATTTCTGAGCCACTTAGCTTAAGAAACAAATGCCAAGTTTTAAATGACACACTGTAGACTATAAATGTCAAAAACTCAAACCTTCTTTAAACCAAGAGTAGTATTATTATTATTATTATGTTTTACCAAAGAGGAGCGGTTCTTCACTTTTCTGGTCCTGCACTGAGCACTTTGGACACAGGCAGGTCTCTGCAGAAGCAGTGGAGAAGTCCAGTTCACTGCCCTAGAGTGTCTTCAGACTCTGTCCCTCACCTTGGAAAGGTCCACCAGAGTGTTGGCCTGGTCACTCAGTTTCCTCTGCTCCATCTTCACACTCCTCAGTCTGCAGAGAAGAGTTGGGACAGCCAAATCCTTCAGGTCCATGTTAAGGGTTAGCCCCACCGGCAGACCCTACAGCCCTGTCATTTCTGACTTAGCTCTTAGAATGAGACTGGAACATGAGGAGCAACTGAAAGGTGCAAAGGCTTGGCAGGGCCCCAGGGAAGCAAACTCTTGTCTCCACACATGCTGGACTTCACTCTATTTACATGCTAGTCTCAGGCTCTTTGCCTGCTTTTTTTGCTTAGGCTCTACTTCTGCCATGGATGCCCTCTTCTTGTTTTCCCAAACCTCCAGATCAGAATGAATGTTTTCATCATTTGCTTTTTTACTATACTTAAAAAAAATTCTGTTCCTAGCTGGACATGACATTGCATGCCTGTAATCCCAGCACTCTGGGAGGCTGAGGTAGGAGGATCACAAGTTCAAGCCCAGCCTTACTGAGACCCTGTCTCAGACTTTTAAAGAGTAAACAAAGGAGGGGGAGAGCTGGGGATTTAGCTCAGGATGAGGGCCCCGGGCCTAGTACCTACCACCACTACACATGCACCCAAAAAATCATATGCTATCACGGAAGGTACTCTTGAGTTGCAGTGTATAGAAGCACTCTGTGTGTGTGTGTGTGTGTGTGTGTGTGTGTGTGTGTGTGTGTGTGTGTATACACAAGGCCCCCTAGAGACTCTTGCTCGCATGTTTATCTCTCATAGCAGTCTGCCCTGAGCCTAGAAGGTGCTTTAAGTAAATAAGCAGGCTGCTTTAGGCTCAGATCTCCCACCCACCCAGCCCTGTGGGTTGAATAGAGTGGATTTCTTCTGTTCCTCCCTTAGTCTACTCATCTGATGGCCAAGATGCTGGGATACTCACTGGTGGATAGCTTGGAGGAACTTCCTCTGGTGCTTCCTGACTTTGGCATGGTCAATCTTCTTTAGCAGCTTTGTGTGTTTGTAGATTAGCCACGTTTCCCGGAGGACATTGGCTGCAGCATTCTTGATCTAAGGAGTAAAATAAAGCAGGCTGCTATCAGGTGCATTCCCTTAGGGCTCCCGCACTGAATTTCCTGTTTGGTGCTGTAGTCTACCTGCTGTGAAGACAATTCTGCAGTGATCTATTTTCTTAATCAAGATCATGGAACTCTGAGAAAAGATGATTAAAATTCGTCTCTCGTTAATCCTGTACTGGACACAGTAGGCTGGAGCTTGGGGTTGAAAGACATTTCTTCTTGCCTTCTTAATTATTTCAGCACTGCCTCTCAACTGCTGTTGACAATGCTATATTTAGACAGGCTGCCTTAGCAAGGCCCTGAGGCCCAGGGTACCCTCTGAATAGATAAATACATGGCCTTGCCCCTCGCAGCAAGAGCGCCACACCTGAGACTTTTCTTTTTATGTGTGTGGTGCATTCCTTGGATTCAGTGAGTAAACAGATCTTAGGAGCTACAGATTTTTAAAAGCCTCTTTGAGGAAATATCTTGTCCACTAATTGGAACGATAGGTACCAAGTCCATTTCTTCCTTTCCAAAATGGCCAAAAACATTCACAATGCAACTCTGTATGTAAATGTGATTAGCATAAAACTGAAATAATTTCAAAACAGTGTCTAAAAATCAGCGAGGATACTGAGGTGTGAACCGGGAGCTGCCTCTTTCCCAAGGCTGGCTCCTTCAACAGATACTGCAGTCACGCATTTCCACATATGATGCTGTCATCCGTTGACATGGAAACCACTGATATCACCCTGCTCTTGACTGAGCTGAGACGTATCGATGGCATCCAGATGGCAGGGGACAAAGTTTTAATCCAAACACAGACATCTTCAGCAATTAGTAGCGAGAGCAAGATAAAACATTCCTTATTAAGCATAAGCTCAACAGATTTTTGATTAACCATCTCCATTTCTGTCAGCTTTGTACACTGGCACAGGGCCATGCGCCCAGGGCCTGGAAGTAAGAGGCCAGCCTAGTAGAAATCAGGTTACTAGCCAGAAAGGATTTTAATAAAATTGGAGAGCACAGACCTGCCTCTTCAGACTGACATCAACAGATGGGACGTTGTGAAAACGCTGCAGCGTGTGGGAAGGCCTAGGAAACATTGTTTTGCAGCCTCATAACTTTTGTGTGTGTGTGTGTGTGTGTGTGTGTGTGTGTGTGTGTGTTTTTGTGTGTTTCAAAATTTATTACTGAGGCTGGATTATATTTTTTCATTGGCGCTGAAGTGATGTTTTTAAAAGAACAGCTAAGTCTCCTCAAAAAATGTCTAAATGACATAAATATTGCTTTTCTTTGTTCAGTAAAAATCCACAGCAAAAATGGTTTTCAATTATTTAATTGCCCACTCTGGTACTTTGCTGCCTGACAGGGAGCAGGTGGTGGAGATGGTAGGTGTCAGGCAAGGAGGGGCAAGGCAGGGAGAGGGTGGCCTCTGAGACCCTGCTCAAGCTGGAGGGACAGCAGCCCCAGCACATGTTACTGCCATCCTTCTGCAGGGACAGTGGGTGATGTGCTATGTGATTTCTATAGTCTCCCAGGTGCTTGACAACCATGGGAAGCCACCAAGACAAGCAGGAGGGAAAAACCCTGCCCTGGCCTAGGCCAAGACCAGCCAAGCTCATTGCTGGACTTGCCTCTTTCAACGTTGATAGGGCCACGGAATGTCAGAGCTCACAGGCCTTTGACAACAGTCTCATGTTAGTGTGGGACAAACATCAGAAGCAGGCAAGTCATGAGATTTTAGCAGTTATTGAACAGTTTAGGAGCAGATGCTTAATTATTCATAAGATGGAAAAAATGCATCCGTACTGTAAGGGCTGCTAAGAGGCCCAAAGGAGGCTGTGGAGCTGGTGGTGAGGGCACCAGCCAGGCACAAGTCAGGTACAAGGCTATCTCATGTACCTTCACACCCCGTTGCCAAACAGGGGTGACTCTCACCTCCATTTTACAAACAGGGAAACTGAGTCACTCAATAAGGCCATACAATTATCAATGGCCAATGGAGTCGGTTTGGTTTTGACTGTTACAGAAAATGTAAAGTGCCCAACAGATACTAGTTATTATCATGCGACTCAAAATACAGGGTATACTGCGTCAGAGATGGGATGTGGGGTTGGAATCACACAGCGAACCAGTGGCCAAGTCAAAACCAGAGCCAGCTCCAAGAGATCCAGAAGGTTTTCATGTGGCCTGAAGAAAGATTTGACCAGATTTTCATTTTCAGAAACAAAATTATTTCCTGTTTGGGGGATCAAGGAATTGGAAAGGACATTAGATATTTTTTTTGTTGTTTTTGTTTTAAATCATCATGACCCTCACCTAGCAACACAGTAGAACATCGGAGTCTGTGTCCCACACTTAATTTCAGCCCAGTCTCTAGATACTGCTTCCACAGCAGCCCGGCTGTGTGGCAGCCACGTCATCTTTAGAGGTTTGAACAGTCGGTCCCTTTGCATTCAGAAAAGTGGTGTTAAATGCAAGCCCTTCCACTGACTGAAATTAATTGCCAGCAAACAGCCTGGCACAGAGCTAAGTAGATCAATATCTGTATGAGGAAAAAAACAAAAACGAAAACCAAGCTTTTAGCTGCACTATACTTTCCCAGGTAGGCAGTAAATGCTATTGTGTCCACCCTGGGTCTCCTTCCAGTTCACCTGGCTGATCACTCTGAACATCATGGGGGCGGAGGGTGCCCGCTTGGGACCTGCTGCACATGTCCTTCCCTGAGGGGGCCTTGGGCACTCTCTGAGCTCTCCTGAGGGCAGGGGCACTGGGCCCAAATGATGTTCCTATGATGTGGGGGGTGAGACAGCTCTTTCCCCACCAGCTTTCTCTGAGAACTCACTGAGACTTATGAGTGGACTGAGACAGGGTCTCTCTCTGAAACAAGAGAGGCGTGGTCTCTCTTTCTGCCCATGAACTCTGGCAACTGGACTCAGAGCCACCTGTCAAGAACAGAGGATAGGCCAGGAGCCCTAGAGAAAGGAAAGTGGCTTCTTTGTGAGCAGGTCAAAGTGAGCTTGAACTACAGCAAGCCAGGATGTTTCTAGCTTCATTTCAATTAAGGGTGTGAAAGAATCTTGGAAGTCCCAGTCCTGCCAGCTTTGAAAATCTGCTCTCTGTAAGAACCATTCCTTTTGCATTGTTTATTTCTCTGGGGGGAAAGTTAGACACAAACAGGGTGTTTCAACAGATTTCGGTATTCTCAGCAAAGTGAGAGGTTCTTCGATTAAAACGGTAACTTGTGCTCATGGACGGACAATAAATTTTCTACAAGTAAGTGGTTGTGAAGAGGATTTTGGAGAATTATTTTTGAGAGATTGAAATTAGCAACCACAACCCCATCTCCTTCTACAATTATGTTGTAGAAAAGAAAATGTTTATTTTCCTAGCCTATGAAGAAGCTGGCTTTATTTTCCTTGGTGTCTGATTTCTGGTAAAAAAAAAAATAGAGAGGACAAAGGAATGACATGAAATACAAAGTATAATCTTGGTTTTAAAAAGCAAACCAGAAAAAAAAAAAAAAAACTGACACTGTTCATGTCTCTGGTAAATAACTTGCAAGAAGGTTTTGAAGGCAAAAGCTCTCATCCCTCACTGCTGCAGGCAGTTCCAATCCACAGACACAAGCGTTTTTGCATCGAGGCGTTCCAGTCACTTCCGGAATTCCTGCAGCCCTGGGCATGACTTTGGTGTGTTAGTACCAGGAGCACATCAAAGCTGAAGAAGGGAGACCTGCCTGCAGGTTCCACGTGGAACCCAGCAGGTCTTGCCTTGGTGACAGCATCGAATGTTGCCATCTTCATACTGTAAACCATGTTTTCTTTGTCGCTCAGAGGCATGCTGTACCTCAGACAAGCATTTGTATGCCAACAATATAGGGCATTTTCTTGTACCCGTTCCTTTTCACATCAGTGGCGGCTCTTTAAAGAACCCAATAAATGTAATCAAAGACCAAACAATCAAACACCATAAATAATTCTGCTGAGAAACGGGAGAGGCCTTGGCAACTGCACATTCTCCCACTGCCTTCCCCGGGCGCTCGCTCGCCACTCTGTCACTCTCTCTTTTTGTTCTCTCTTTCTGCCTTTGTCTCTATTTCTAACACATTTTTTCACTGCTTTGCAACATTAATCACTGAATATTTCTCTAGCTTTCAAAAACCCAAAATGGAAATGTAGGGTTGTTTCAGGGTCCCTTCCCTACTTGAGTCCCAAGTGAGGAAGAGGAAGAATACACACTGAGACCCCAGCACAGGGTTTTGGTGGTCTCTGGCTCAGGAGACATCTTGGAGGACATCCTAATCTTGACCTGTGTTCAGGCTGCGGCTCTAGAGAATCTTCTATAAATGCTGTCATTAAACAAACAGCTCCTGCCTAGCTCCCTCGGCCTGCTGTTTATCCTCATCTCTGAAATGAAACTGCTCAGTTGTGACAATTCAGGGGGGTGTCAGGGAGTTAACAGCTAAATGATCTCCCCGTTCTTGCATATTTTCTGTTTCTTAGCCTCCTTAACCACTTTCACAAGGGTACAAGTGAGAAACATTATCCTGAAAACACAAAAGGGAAAAATTGGATGATGACGTTTTGACGAACAATGATATTTAGGAATGTAGGCTCTACTGGAATGATCATTTTAAATGAGTCTCTTCAAAAAAGGATTCGATTTACGTATATTTCAAATAGTTTTAAGACTCTCTATTGCCCTTGCTAATGGGAATCATGAAAACATTTGAGCACACACAAAAATGTTGAATCATGCTGGATGATTTATTTGGCATCATTAGGCAAGGGGTGGGCCTCATCACTGTATACTATTGATCTAGTTATCAAGAAATGATTTGGTTGTCTGAACCATGCACTGTGACTTAATGGAAGACAGGAGCTCGGTGCGTAGCTATGTGGTGTCCACAGGATGGAAGCTGCCTGTGCCTGCGGCCCCCTCAATACTCCATCTAAAGGCGAGGCCCTACTCCATACTACGCAACTGTCTTCATTCTGACTGGCTTCTACTTTGGACATAAGGCCCCCATTGCAGACACAGACTTGTGGCATCTTACCCTTTTGGTGAGTTGAGTGTCCATCATAAAGTTGTGAACATGCTTCTCTGCTTTGGTGAGTTCCAGCTTTCGGGCTACCACAGCCACCACCAGGGCAGTGCAGCCTGCACCCTGTGGGGGGACATCAAAGGACCAGAGGGGAAAGAAAGGATATCAGTAAGAGGCAAGGTACAAACTTAGTGTGCCCCATGCCATGGTGGGTGACTTTTGGAGTAGCACAGGGACACAGGCTCTGTGGTTGGCCAAGCCTGTGGCACACAGGCTATCAAAGCTTGGTAGATTTGCAGGAGTCTACAGTGGCTTGTGCCTCTTGCTAGTCCTCATGCTGTATAGGGCAGAGACTTTGGGAATTAAACAAACAAATAATCATAGGTGCCCTACCAGGCTGAGTACAGCAGGAGCCAGAGGGCCTAGCACACACAGTCTCCCCCTGCCTTTCCCTGTCCCATGCCCACTGCCAGCTCCAGCTAGTGGGTCCAGGTGGAAAGCAGGCCAGGGACCAACTGCAGTACTGGCACAGCACCTGTGGTAGATGAGTTTTGCTATGAATAACTGAATAAAGAGGCAACACATTTCCCTCAGAGCTCGTCTCCCACAAGGAACACTAGTTGGCACTCAACAGCTGCCGGTGCCATAGCCAGATCTTTTTACCTGAAGCTCAAGGGTGTGACATAACACAGGAATTGGTTCTTTCTTGCTTTCAACAGAGAGGCTTGTGAATTTACCAGCGTGCAGCAATTTTAAGGATGACAGTGATTCTGCTTACATCCAGGACTTAGAGAACCCACAGACCTTTGGGATTTCCCAGAGTAACAAGACACAGGTAGGTTCCTAACAGGACAGCATGGCACAGGGCAGGCAAAGAGGCAAGCTTTGTTTGGCTGGTCCACCAAATGGCTGGGTTCAAGCTCCCTCCTAATCCTGCAGGGCACACTTGACCGTGCAGGGACACATGGAATAAAGGAGGGAAAGTGGTCCATGCTAACAGTCACCATGTGGACATGCCCATCCTCTTCTCCAGGTTTCTTAGTTGGCCTGTGAACACTAGGGAAGAGAGACAGTCACTCCCCTTATTCTCTTGAGGGTGGTGGCAATCAGCCCTGTCCTTGGCAGGAGAGGACTCTCCTCTTCCTATATACAGGGACCAACCCTGACAGCCACTTATGGAAAGAGATGATGAATTCATTAAAGCCAACAGTGGGATCCTCTAGATGCCAAACAGTAGGTTTTAACACATAAAGTGCAGTGGAGTAGCTTGAGGGCACCATACTGAAGGAATCCATTGATAACACTCTTGGCATATCAGACTTACAGCATGGGTCCGAGGTGGACAAGAGTCCTTTTCGAAGGTATCGTCATCCACCACAGAACTGGCAGGGGTAGCTCAGTCCCCTGGTCTCTCTCTCCTACTCTCTCTCTCTTTTCCCTTTGTTGATGAAGGCTGGCCTTTGTGCCATGTTGGTATGGCCAAAGTTGAGGAGACTTTCTCCTAATTTTCCACAAGCGTTTCCATTAAAACAGTTGAGTGTTTCTTGGTACATTTTGTAGCCACCCATTTCGAGCACAGTAAGATGAAAAGAACTGGGTCTGTGTGAACTTTCCTTTTCTGACCTCATTTTCCTCTTTTGTTTGAGAAGGGCTGTGTTTTCTTGGCATCTGTAACTTGCAGGAGACTCTGTGCCCAATTTTCAGAGGATATGGCCAGTTGGACGGCCTGGTCTATAGCTGTAATCAATTTAGCCAGGCCTCCAAAAGCCAAAAATAGCTTAAAAGAAGCTGTCCTGGAGGGAGGATGTTTGCTCCCATCCCCTCCACCAGGCCCAGGATCGTCCCTCGGCTTTATGTGGAGTTCCAAAAGTACATTGGGATGAAAGTTCAAAAAGAGGGGCAGATCATAGTGTTAAAAATGGAACATCCAATGGAGAGGGTTCTCCCTAGGCTCTGTTCTCCCTCATCTCCCTGCAAAACCTCACTTGTATCATCCCTGAAGCCTGGAGGTACAATAGCTAAACAGGGTCTCCCTCCTCTCCCTGCCACCATGGAATCTGATCATCCGCATCTCAAAATTCCAGGGTCTAGAAGGAGTCCTCGATGGCTCTTGCCATGGCCCACAGCCTAGTCGACTGAATGCGTAAGGGAGCTCTAACTAGAAGCTAGAGTGTTTGAACTAAAGATCCGTCTATCTTCTATAAGAAGGATAAATTTCTACACAGAGGTTGGAAGGTGGACCAGATTATATCTCCCAACTTCTATGAACTTAAAGATGCCAAGACTCCCTTATGGATATTTCTTTGGAGGATTCTGCTTTCTTGACCCTTAATTCAAACTTGAATAGATAGCAGTGAATGCTCTCAATTTGTTTTTCTTTTAGATAATCCCACATCTGTTTGTAATTGGGAAGGCCGCCAATACTGATCCCTAGCCAGTCATTTCCCGTAGCAGGCAACCTTGCAAAGACATCAGCAACCTTCAGACAGTGGTGAGCAGTGCTGAGATCCAGGCAGCAGCCTGGATCTGGTCCTCAGAGCATGTGTGAGTGAGGGTGGGGTGTGGAGGGATGAAGAGATGAGAAGAGGGGAGAAGAAAAGAAAAGGCAAGAGAGGAGGGCACAGAGAGAGACAGGGAATGAGATGGGAACACACTGTGTCACATCCCAAACAGCAAATGTCAGGAGATGGAATAAGAAAAGAAGGATGGGTTGATGGGAATAAGAGAGGGAGAAAGAAGAACAAGGAGCTTAAGACGAGCCAAACATGAACATTCAGTTCTGGCTCTTTAACAGGAATCAAGGCAGGGCCAGGGGGTTCCCCAGCCACATTCTGCCACCTGTTGTGTTCATTCCTAAGTAGAATAAAGGTCACCTCCTTCTGTATTCCTCTTGGAGTGACAGGCTTTTTTATTTCAAGGGCCTTATCTCTCTGGCGGGGGCCTGGCAGCTGCCTGGTAGTGTTTGTATGATGTGGCCAATATGCAGTTTGGTTTCCTGAGACCAAGCGGCAAGGACTTGGGAAACTGTGGCATGTGAGAGCTCAGGCTGACCTCACATGCACTGTATGCCATAGCTGCTGGCCAAAGGGACAGTGAGGAGAGGAGCGGGTGGGACGCAGGGCAAGCATCACCTGGTGTGACTCCCACGGGCTCAGGCTGGGGAGCACATCTGCAACTTGGCCTTTTACCCTTAGTTGTGCCAAGTCTTGAATCACAGCAGACACCAACTGTCCTCTCTGGCGCTGCTCTGCCTGGCCCTATTCCTACGACGGGCGCGGGGTGGGGTTAGGATGACCTCCAATCCAGTCATACCCCATAATGGGGTGGGGGGAAGCAGGGTGTGTGCAGACAGCAGGTGTGTGACGGGCTGAACATGCCTCCGGCAACCACAGATCGAACCCCGATCTGGACCCCAACTCCTCCACACCAGTCCTCCCACTTCTTGTTTCCAAGAAACACTTCCAGCTGGAAAATCTTAGAAGCTGGAAAAACAAGGATCCCAAGGGGAAAAGTATGAGATGTTCTTAACTAAAGAAGCATAAAATAAAACAAAACATAAATGAAAGTGACAAATGGAGGAGAGGAGCCTGGAGGATTTACAGTTGGACGCTGTTGCTGCAACAGATTCCACGTAACAACTAAAATAACATCGACTGGTCTGAAACCAAGGTGTTTGGGGAGTGGCGCAGCTAAAAGCAACATTAAGCAGATGTCCCTCCGAGCCCTCTTGGTCTCCTCCCAGCATGACTCAATGTGTGCTACCTTTTGCCTCATCATCACTTTCTCGTGTTGCAGCTCAAAGAGGCCTCTCTCAGGAGGCCCCCGGGGACAAGCTCCGTGGCCACACAGACATCCAGGATGTCTCCCACAGGACCCACAGGGCCCAACCCGCTTGAGGAAGAGGTTCTGTTGAAGTTGCTCTAGCAGACTCAAGAGCGTTACCAGTCTCCCTGGTGTCTGCGGGACCCGATGGCCTAAGTCTTGTGGCCGTTTTTCCCATTTAGGACACCACATCAGAATGACTGTCCCTCTCCTGCATTGTAATTCATCCTGAAAAATCCTCATGCAAAGGTGGATTTTGGTGGATCTGTGTTTGCGGGTGAACCCTCTCTCAACACGCCAGGTCTGTACCAGCGATGTCAAGTTGTCCAGACAATTATATATCCTGCCTAATGGTTGATAATTACACCGTTACTGGGATTGCCAAGAGAAAACAATGATTAAGACCATTTGCAGCCCGCATACACAAATCCTTCCTTTCCCTTCCTGCGCAGGCCTTGCCTTGGCCTTCGTGGTATCCATGGCAACCAAACAGGAAGCTCTACCTTTCATCAAGGCAATTGCAATAATAATCAGGAGATATACATCGTGCTGGGGGTGGGGGCTCAGCCACGTGTACCTCTCAGGAGGAATGACTCAGCTGCAAAGTCACGCTGGATAGAAAAAAAAAAAGCCTCCAGGGCTTCAGAGAGAAGGGCTGACCTCCATGTGGGTGACAGCCTGATAGTGGACAGAGGAAGCAGCACCGCGCCTGTGTATTAAGGGGTGAATATTCAGGAGAAAAGGTCTGTGCGACAGGCACAGGCTCAGGCGCAGGGCCTGTGCTGTCAGTAACAGCAGGTGGGCATCGGCTCCCTCATCTGTTTCTTTTCCAACTGGATCCTGCCTCACCCCACGTGGAGCAGGGACTCACTCCGCAAGAGCAGTGTAGACCCACAGCAACAGAGGCACTGGAAGGCAAATCGCCCGCAGGAGACCACTCTCAGAGAAGGGCGGGGGTCCTGTGGGTCCCGCTGTGCTTTGTCAGAGATGTGGGGCCAGGAACTGGGGGAAACAGGCTGCTTCTGGGATGGGACACAGCTCCACGCTGAATGGAATAGAATTCAAAGAGGCTGCCTGCTGGCATGGCCCAAAGCCCAGGCACCGGGAGCAGCTCTTAGAAGGCTGGCTTTGGCCTTCAAGTGACCTTTTGTCTCTTTCTGGCAGCAAGAATCCTTCCCTGTTTCCTGGTGATGGCTGGAGCTGTGCCAGACTCTTGCTAACCGATAGGAGGTGCTCATTCGACAGCTGTACACTTACAGGATTTGTCCTAGCCCTGTGCTAAGCTGTTGTCACAAAGGGCTGCTGTATCAGGGCTGTCCTGGGCTTGCATCTGGGAGAAGAGGACTGTGTCTAGACCCACCTTCTCCCCTTGGGTATCCGGGGGAGGTGTCCCATCCTCCAAGAACCTTCTGGGAGGCCACCAGACTGAGCACAGTGGGGAGCAGGGGTGGCCAGGCCCAGGGGAGGCGTTAAGTGGAAGGAGTCACTACCCTCACAGAAAGAGGGTGTTTCCTGTCTCTAGGAACTCGGAGGTGAGGAATTCCCTGGCTCTGAAGGGAAGGGCATCATGCCAGGGATGGGGCATAAAGCAAAGCATCCAGGAAGACCTGCAGCAATGAATGTGGAGCAACCCCCCCACAGCCAACCCGCAGAGCCACCCCTCTCACTCCAGGCCTTGACGGGTGCCTTCCTTTGAGTCTTTTGTTTCCTCTTCTGAAAATAGCGTCTCCCTGCTACAGTGCCATGCTCTTCTAGGATTCCAGGGCAGGGGCAGAGTAGCACCCACCTGTCCTGCACCCAAGGAGCAGCAAAGCCAAGGAGGCACTTCCCCAACTCACAGGGCGGAGGCGCTGAGCCAGGGGGCCCTGAGGACACCAGCGCCAGCCTGTGTCCTGAGTACTTTGTTTCCCGAGTACTTCAACCTAAATCATTTCATGCAGGCGTCACAGAGGCCACTGAGCAGGGTGGGGCAGGTCCTCCACCAGCTCCGCTTGACGCTGGAGGCAGTGGCATTCAGCGGGCTGAGTGCTAGGACCAGAGCCCCCACACTGGCCACAGCAGAAACCCAGACTCCGCTTCACCTCCAGGCCCACATCTTTCTCATGCTTTGCCCCCATGGCCCTGGCACAGGCAGCAGCCTGTGCCTTGGAGAGCATGTGCCAGGGTGAAACCAGCAGGGCTGTAGTGGGAGAAATGCACAGTGGGAGGACACGGTGTACCTACTGGGCACTGGGGTGGGGATGACCTCGCCAGGAGGTCCCCGGAAGGGACTCGGCACTCAGTGCCCTGTGGCTCACTATATAAGCGTGAAGCTGGTGCCTGGGAACAGCAAGAGCTGGCCCAGCCAGGCCTCACCAGATGTGTCTGGGACATGGCTCTTTCCCTAGTCCCTGCCTCTTCAAGTTCCAGCTAAACTTGCCAAGGTTTGTCAGGGACAGGAGGCTTGCCAGAGGTGACTAAGGGTCAGAGTGGTGACCAGCTTCCCCCAGCCCATGTTGGGATAGACAGGAAATGGACAGACCACCAACTTCCAGGAACTAGTACCTATTTCTACCTTAGCAAAGGAAACTGAAGAGGAAAAAGCTACTGCAGAGTTCATGTCTGCCTGGATTTTTGTCTTGGCAGTGATACTGGGCCTCTGCACTGAGCTACATCTTCAGCCTTTTTTAACAGTTTATTTTGAGACAGGGTCTAGGGTATTTTTGTCCAGGCTGGGTTTAAACTTGCAACCCTCCTGCCTCAGCTCCCAGAGCGCTGGGATTATAGGTGTGCACCACCACACCTAGCTCTCACCTGCCATTTCTGTATGGGGGGGAAGGGGTACACACAGGCCAGCTGTGAAGGGAGCTCTGCTCTTTGCAACACCCTGGGAAAGGGTCCCAGACAGGGCTGGGTACTCACCATGATGCCTGTGAGAAGGCAGACACCTTTCCCACAGTATGTGTGGGGCACCATATCCCCGTAACCAATGGAAAGGAATGTGATGGAGATGAGCCACATGGCACCCAGAAAGTTACTGGTTACGTCCTGCTGGTCATGGTACCTGCCAAGGGAAAGACAGGAGTTAGCCAGTCCAGCTGCTGCTGCCCCAGAGAGAGGCTGTGGGCAAGCCTAGAGGGGGAAGGAAATGAGGGGGACTTGTTGAGGAGGTTGCAGCGGAAGGACGACAGCACACGGAGAGAGCTTCCTTCCATTTCCCCTTCCCGCCTTCTCTCTCTCTCTCTCTCTCTCTCTCTCTCTCTCTCTCTCTCTTTCTCTTCCTTCCTTCCTTGCTTTCTTTTTGTAGTACTAGAGATTGAACCCACGGCCTTCATACTGGGACACTTCCCCAGCCTTCTTTCATTGTAAGACAGGGTCTCAGTAAGTCACTAAGTCCTCCAGGCTGAGCTTGAGCTTTCAGTCCTCCTACCTCAGCCTCCCAGAATGCCAGGATTGCAAGTGTGTGGTACCAGGTCTGTCTCACATACAAATTTCTTTAGAGGATTGGAGGTGACATTGCTGCGCCAATCTGGGACCTGCCTGCAGCTCCCTGTCCTGCCAGGCTCCTCCTATAAACTGGGTCCCAGAGGGAAAAGTGTGGGCATGACTTGCCCCATATCATAGACATCCTTTCAGTGTTGGTAGCACAGCTCTGGATGAAATCCTTCAGTAATGAAATTTAAATTCTTCCTTCTAAGCCAAAAGTCTAAACATATATGGAGGTGATTAATCTGAAGTCGCAAGCTCCTTTCCCTCAACAAGCAAACTCAAAAAAAAAAAAAAAAAAAAAATCACTGAACACATTTAAAAAAGTTGGTGGACCTGAGCCAGCCCCTCACGTGTCTGGAGGGAGGCATAGAGACCAAGCTGTCTCAGCACTGTCCAGAGGGAGCTCCGGGAGCTCCAGAGGCCTGGTCTCCTCTTCCGAGCTGGGCAAGGGTTGTGGCTGCCCTAACCTGGCAGGGACCAGGGAATCGTGTCATCACTGGTTCCTCTGCATCCATCTCTTACTCACCTTTCCTTACCTCAGGGTATACCCAGGGGAGGGGTGCCAAGCATGCAGATATCTGCAGTGAGTGGGCAGATGAGGCACTTGGCACCAGAAAGGGACAGCAGTGACCTCGACCCCAATTACGAGGGTAGACAGAGAAGGTGCTGCCCAAAGTTCAGATGCCACCAGTGGGGAGGTATGAAGAAGTACAACCTTCAGGGGAGAGGCCAGAGGGCACCTCTTCTCAGGAGCAGGACCAAGGCCCTTAATTGTGTGTGTGTGTGTGTGTCTGTGTGTGTGTCTGTGTGTCTGTGTGTCTGTGTCTGTGTGTGTATGCTTGTATAGTGTACACATGTATGTATGTATATATGTATGCATGTATGTTAAATTGCCCAGACTGGCCTCCAGCCCATTATCCCCCTATTCCCACCTGTCCAGTTGCTGGGGTTGATTCCGGAGGTGTGCCACGATACCTGATTTACAGCCCCTTTTGATTGCAATAGGCTCTCTCATTAATGTGATAGCGATGCTCCTCTGGGGATTTGGTACATGCAGGTAACAAATCTTGACCATTTTTTTAATCTCTTCACCTCCCCTTTACTTTCCTCTCTCTCAGATCCCATCCCCATCTCCAAACATCTGCCTGTTTCCTATCATCTCTCTTTTATTCACTTATTTCCTTATATTTTAAAATTCTTGGGTAAGAGAAATCTATGCACTATTTGATTTCTGAGCTTTGCATTTCATTAAGCATTAAGTTCTGTCCAGGTTCCTGCAAAGGCACAAGTCCATTCTTACTTCTGGCTAAATAATACTTCATTGTGTATAAACAGGACACCTTCTGTGTCCATTTGTCTGGTGGTAGGCACCTAGGCGGTTCCCAGAGCTCAGCTATTGTGAATTTCACTGCTACAAACATGCACACGCATCTATCACTATAGTAGGTTGCCTTGAATTCTTTGAGGGATATACCCAGGAGGGGCATAGCCGACCTAATGACATTATTAGTTTTAGTATTTTGAGGAATCTCCGTACTGATTTCATAGTGATCTACTAGATATTCCCATGAACAATGGGAAAATGTTTCTTTCCTCCTACATTCTCCCCAGCATTTGCAATGAACTTTTTCTTATTAGCCTGTGTTTACAGTACATGCTGTTCACGTTCTTTGTGTGATGTTGGTGCATCGACACAATACGTCCCCACGTCTTCTTTTCTCCCCTTTCTTTCCTCTCCCCCTCACCTCCCTCCATCTCTTCATCTCTTCCTCATCTGAGAAAGAGCTAGCTCCCTAGTTCCTATTATCTATCTTTTATTTTGCCCTTTATTTATACTTCAGGGTGCCTACATAAGAGAAACCACGCAGTATTTAAACTTGTGTGTCCAGCTTCTTTCACCTAGCTTTATGGTCTCAAGGTGCACCTACAGAGGACTCAAGTTCATCTTTCCTTATGGCACAATAGCACTCCATTGTGCGGTGCCACATGTCCTTATCCTGTTGGTGGACGTACAGGCTGCTGCTGGATTTGGCTCTTATGAAGTGTGCTGCTGTCAACACAGGTATGCATGTGTCACCACAAACAATGTCTTTAACTGTCGTGGTTTGGGGTTTCTGCAAGGCGAACAATATAGTACAGGACATGTTTTATAGTATTAGTTTATAGGAATCACCCAAGAATCGTATAAGGAGTGCAGGAAATCTGTCCACACACATAAACACTAAAGATTCCAGCTGAGGGCCTAGATCCTAATATCTTGCCGTGAGTCCATCTGGAAACCTAGAGCTCATAACAATGCTTCTCACAGGTCCTAGGAGCCCACAACAAAGTCTCATGCAGGCCCACTTCATGGGTAGGCGCTGGAAAGGCCCAAAGGTCAGTGGTGGAAGCTAGGAAGTCTGAAGGACCTGTGCTAGCAAGCTGAAGGATCTGACTGGAGCTAGGAAGCAATGCTCCAGGTAAGCACCAGAGCTCCCCGCAAAGTACCACAGCCATCTTCAGCAACAGTGAGGTCCCGAGCTCCTCCCGCAATGAGGAAAGCCAAGTTCCCTTGAGCAAAGCCAATGAAACAAGCTACTTCATGAGGCTAAGCCATGCATCTTCCCCGCTGGAGCCACAAATCAGTGCTCAAGATGAGGACCAGAGCTCCTCCAGCGTTCATCATGAAAGCCAGCATGACAAGGTCCTCCAGCACAACAACCCAAGAGAACTAGCAGCGTCCACCAGCTCCAACAGCTTCTCCTAACAGCGTTCCAGCAGCTTCTCCTGGTCTGCCTTTATGCTGTTCGCAACAATGTTCAGGAGGGCTTCCCGCAACCAGCACCACACTCATATAATTCAGCTGGGTATAGTAAGTTGCCCACCTGTGGAAATCCACTACAAACCTTTTTGGAAAGATACTTAGAGGAGAATGGCGGGGTCAAATGGAATGTCTAGTTTTAGTTTTTTGAGAAATCTCCACACTGATTTCCATACAGGTTGTATGAGTGTGCACTCCCACCAGTAATGTAAAAGGGTCTCTTCTTGCCCCCACACCCTCTCTGGTATTCATTGTTATTTGAGCTCCTGGTGATGGCCATTCTTTTCAGAGTAAGATGGACTCTCAGGGTTGTTTTAATTTTCATTTCTCTAGAGACCAGCAATGCTGAGCATTTCTTTACAGCCTTTTCCACAGAGGTCTCCTGTGGTCTTCCGCTTGATTTGCCCTTCGCCACAAGGTGCCACCTTGGAAGTGGACACTGCACCTGCTGGTGCCTGGATCCTGTGCTCCCAACCTGCAGAACTATGAAAAATAAACTTCTGTTCTTTACAAGCTCCCTAGTCAGCAGTATTCTGAGACAGCCCCACCAGCAAGCCAAGACAGTGCCACAGAGCAGTGAGACGGCACTGTCTCCTTTGGCAGACCAAAGGAGAGGGGCCTGGCAGATAGAATGCCCTGGCGAGAGCCCAGGTCCAACCCAGGGTGGCCTGACTGCTGCCTGGGGTGCAAGGTTTGGGACAGGGCTCCCTGAAGGAGCAGCTCAGATGACACATAATGGGCTGGGTTTGTCCTGGAGGGTCACCACTGGTTGAGAAAAGCTCTAGCTCCTGGTCAACCTCGGGAGGCCCCTGAGTAGGGAGGTTGGGGTGGGGCTGGATAGAGCAGAAAGCAGTTTGGGACCTTCCTCTACAGAATGCGCTTCCCCAGTGGTGACATGAGCCCGCACGTGTGGCGTGCTTTGAACAGGCCTGGCACTTGGGCCCTCAGTAGGTACCAGCAAGTCTCATCAGTGTCCTCATGCCCCTCAGGGTGCCACTTTCCTTCTTTGTCCCCAGGGTAGGTGGGCAGAGACCGTTGCAGTGTGCGTACCTGGAGATGGGGCTGGTGGGAAAGGAGGTGGGCGTCACTCACCTTGGGAAACGCCAGCCACACCACGCGGTGGATCCTAACTACTCACTGTGCGGCTGACCTCTCCAGTATGCTAATTCTCACCATGTCCTTTAAAGTATTCCAAAGGAAGTCCAGAGGTGCTCAGGGACTTGCCCAAGGACACGCAGGAAGTAGCCAAAGCAACATGCAGGCTGCTTTCACTGCTCCGCTAGCATCAGAGAAGCAAGAGTGACTGGCATGCATCTTGGGGAAAGATGCAGAAGTTGTAGTAGTGAGAGGAATTGTTATAGTTCAATCTCCGATGTCCTCCCAAAGGCTCAAGTGTTCAGAGGCCCCACCTTTGGGAAGCAATCAGATTAGGGGGCACCAACCTCGTTACTGGATTCATCCACTGAAGAGTTCCCAGCTGAACGTGCTGTTAGGAGTGGGCCTGGTTGGCAGTGGTGGTTGGCGGTGTGAGCACGGGTGTTTCTGTCCCAGCCCCTTCCTTTACTCTGGCCCTCCCTGCTCTCCCACACTTGAGCCACTTTCCTCAGCTGCACCTTTCTGCCACGCTTGTGGCCTGGGAGCTGGCTGCATGGACTGAAATCTCTGACACTGTGACCCAAATAAAACCTTTCTCCTTTAAGTTGCATGTATCAGGTACTTGTTCTAGTAGTGAAAAGCTGACCAACACAGGGGACAATTGGGCTCCAGTAATGGGCAATGAGCTGGTTTGTGTGACTGGTGAGTTCCAATGTTGGAGGGCCTGGAATTCTAGGATTAGAAGTTTGATTTTAGTCTTAGAGAACTTAGAAGTGATTCTAGGTTCCCAAGCAGAGGAAAGAAAAGGTGGCATGGCTTGTGGGGAAGAGTGGTCTACAGGTGGTCTGTCAGGAGCACCAAAGTAGGAAGCAGGCAGGCAGGAGCTGACACCACATCAGCCTGGCCTTCATCATCCATGGGTCACCCAGCCCCATGTGCATGCTTGACCAGCAAGCAATGAGAGGAGGTGGTGTTGTCACTGTCTGCAAGAAGGTAGGGTGCCTGGTACTGATGAGGACAGTTGAAAGAGCAGCCATCCTCTCCCCAGAGTGCTGCTGGGACAGTGGACTCCTCTGCCCTCTCCTCTCTGCTCTACCCTGGAGGCCTCATTCCCCCTCTGGCTGCCCTGGAGAAGTACGGGCTATGGCGCCCAACTCTGACCCCTGGCACTGAGCCTGCCCTGGCCCTGGCCCTGCACTTCAGCCCCATCCCAATTCAGGTGTGGCCTTGGATGGGCTGCCACTGCCCACCTGTCCTGCTTGCTGCCTTGTCAGGTCCTCAGGCCATGTGGTCCCTGCTTCTGAGTGCCACTAATATAGTGACAGGCTCTCGCTCTTGGGCTCTGCACTGGAGAATCAGGGAGACTTAATAGCGAATGCAGACACAGGAGGGAGAGGATCTGGGGCAGCCCATGCCTAAGCCAGCAGGACATGAACAAACTTGGAGTCAGCACAGTGTCACTGGCTCATAGGACCACTTCCTGCAGGAACGAGTCTTGGTAAGGTCTGAGGACCTGGCTTAGGAGGTGAGCCGGCCCTGCGGGTGCATGTCACCTGGGTTCCAGTCCCAGGTCCTCCATAAGCATTGCCATGGCCTTGGACAAGTGGCTTTGCTTCTCTGTAACTTAGTTTCCTTATCTGCTAAGGGGAAGATTAAGGGAAGAAACAATAGCAGCATGGTGCTTGGTGTGGAGCAGGTGCACATGCAGGTCAGTGCCGGTGCTGGTGCTGGGGGAGCGGCACTGTCAGCGGCGTGAGGGACAGGGCGGGGTGGGGCCAGAGTTGACAGGGGCAGTGCAGAGGCCTCTGAGGGTGGCAAGGTTTTCACAGAGTCCTAAAGTTTAGATTGCAGAACTTTGGGGAGCAGGTGGCTGGTAATGGGAATCAAACCCAGAGCCTTTGTACTGAGCTGCACACATGGCCCTTCTTCTATTCTTTAATTTGAGATAGGGTCTCACTAAGTCTGTATGTACACTGCCCAGGCTGAACTTGAAATCACAAACTTCCTGCCTCAGCCTCCTGAACGGCTGGGATTATGGGTGTGCACCGCTGTAGGTGGCGCAACCATTGGATATAGGGATAAAGGGTCACTGGCAAAGGAAGGGCAGGAGACACGCGATATCTGAGAATTATTTTTCTCGTAGCTGATTGAAGAGGCCAGGTAGGTCCCAGATATGGAGAAACTGCTAGAAGGCCCACAGATGCCCAGCGATGAATAGAAGGGAGCACTGAATGCCAGACCAGGAGGTCTGGATTTAATCTGTAGCCTCTCTTCTTGTGTATCACTGGCCTACTGTGGGTCTCTTGCTTGGAAAACTGCATCTTAAACTAGTGTTCAC
>PVKN010003051.1:0-39155 GCA_004027915.1 Capromys pilorides
AGGGGAGGGAAGGGGAGAGAGGGAAGAGTAGAAGGAAGGGAAGGAAAGAGGAAGAAAGGAAGGGTTGGGGGAAGGAGGGTGGGAGGGTGGGGGAATGGAAAAGAGAGAAAGAAAGAAAGAGAGAGAGAGGGAGAGATAGAAAGAAGAAAGAAAGAAAGAAAGAAAGAAAGAAAGAAAGAAAGAAAGAAAGAAAGAAAGAAAGAAAGAGAGAAGGAAATAGGTTCCCTGGTGGAATAACATTGAGAGTGCTGTGTGCTCCAGTCCTCCCCTCGTGCATGCTTACTATACATCCATGTATCAAATCTGCTAAGAATTGTGATAGTGAAGAATTCTGTCTCTATAGTCCAGTACAGTATATTTCATTTTTAGCTGGTGCAAAATAACATCTACTAACAGCCAGAAAAAAATATGTTTCTAAAAGAATACGTTTTGGGAAATCCCTTGCTAGATTATTCAGTGTAGGAGCCTAGGAAGTATACTGTGTCTTCTGCATTTCTGGAAAGGGTTTTTATCCTTTCTTTGTAAAAGCATAGGTAATCATGAATGACCATGTCTGCTGTGTGTATATGCCCATGTGTGTACGTGCATACACACACACACACACACACACACACACACGCACACGCATAACACTGAACAGCTTTACGCCCAGTGCCTGGCTCTGTCTGCCTATGATTACTTGAGGAAAGCCTCCGCTCGGTATTCTCCCTCTCAAGGGCTACAGCGGGACTTAATCTTCTGCAAACATCTAGCATGGCAAGCATTGCTCACATATTTGTTTTCATACTGAAGCCTAAATCATGCATAGAGTTTCACTTGAACCCAGCATGGCACATTTCTCAAGGTCTTTGCTCACCCCCAACTTCCTGTGGGATTAGCCATAAATTCTTTTATTTTTTTAAATTTTTTTTTATGCATTCAGGACAGGAGATACATGGTCTACAGGGTCTCACTATGTAGATCAGACTTGTAGTGAATTATCCTGTTTTCAGCCTTGCAAAGAGCTGGGATTACAGGCGTGCACCATCCAGCCCAGTCTCAATCACCGTCTCAGGGTGCCCCTGGGGCAGGTCAGCACAGCACGCCGGGATTGAACCCAGACCTCTGCGCTCCACCAAAGCAGGCACTTTAGTCCACTGAACTATCAGGCCGGGCCTCAGATTTGCCATAAATTCTGATTGAGTAGGAAAACTACTAGCCAACCTGCTACCTATGAGAAGAGAAGAAGCACTTCGTACTGGAAACTTCTCCACATCAATGATCAATTTGAAAATTTCTGCATATTTATATAAGAGTAGGAGGCAGTTTTGTCATTTGACTGTATGTGTTAATTCCACACATGAGAAGATAAGATTTTACCAAGAAAAGTAAGATCACATGTTTATGTTAAGTTACATATGTTGCTATGTCAGAATATTGCAAAATTAACAGTATTGGCATTTGGGCTCAGTAATTCTAATTCTTCATTCAGGTATGAGGAGAAAGAAGGGGACCAAGCTCAAGTGTTCAGTGTATTGCAGGATCTCTGGCCTCCCAGGGGTTGGTGCACCAGAAAATGCCAGCAAGCATCAGGAATTCTCTATAATAATCATTGCCTAAACCCTTATAATGTTCATAAAATTCCACCTACATTGTTTGTTAACTAAGTGAAGAAAACTTAACGAAGTGAAGAAAACCATGGTTTATCTTGGCCTAAGAGAAATCTCTTACCACTCTGATCCTCATTTTCTCATTTGCTTTTGAAGGAGAGATGGAGACACAGAGGAAGGTGATTTTCACCAGCGATATGATGCGTATTTTGTCCAAACAGATCAAAATCTCTGCTAAGAAGTGCAGTCACAGTTTCTACCTCTCAAAACAATGGGCCTTTAGATTATTTGCATCATCCCCCTGAAGAATAAGGAAAAATTGAAAGCATTTAAGAACTTATGTGTACTTACATAAAGCCCAGTTTTGAAACCCTTAAGTACACAGAATGTCTAATTGTTGGGGTTTTCAAATAAAGATCTTAGTGCCTCGCTCTGGTGTATTGTAGGAGCATTGCTCATTAGACTTGTTAATAATGTTTATTCTAAATTTTTAACACAACATGGTATTGAAGGATTACTGCAGCACCTTATCATTGTTAGTTAATATTACAATGATAAAATATATCTCCTCACTAAAACAATATTTAAAAAGAGTGGTAAAAATTAAACATGCAAATTTTCCCAACTGAAAAGTTCTTTCTTTCTTTTTTTTTTTCTTTTTTTTTTTTAGTTTTATGTGTTTGGTACACAGTCTCATTATGCAGCTCAGATTCCTTCTGTTTTCAGCCTCCCCAGTGCTGCGATTATAGGCAAGCGCCACCACACTCAGTCTTGGAGGCTGGCTCAGCACGCCCAGGTCAGGGCTGGCATAGCATATGGTGCCAGGGATTGAACCCTGATTTGAACTTGCCTAGGCAGACACTTACACCTCTGAGCCATCTCGGTGGCCCTGAAAAGTTATTTTTAACATGAAAGTAAATATATCCTCATCATAAATTATTTTCTAAAGAACACTGAAGTCTTTTGAAGTTAAAAAACAGAAGTCAGTGCCCTTCTAAACCTTGCTTATTAAAATATACAAACTTACTTGATTCATTTGTAGAAAAATGATCTTCTAACAGCAACAGTGAGATAAATCAGGTACAGAGGATAAGGGTCTCATGGGTTCTCATATATGAGAAATCCAAAACAGAAATGATTTTATGAGCAAAATAAAGCAAAGATGGTAGGAAATAGGGAGATAGCTTCCGTGGAGAGGAACAGGGGTCCTGGGGACCTGTGGGGGAGGAGCAAAGAGGTTCCAGATGTGTGTATATGTGCAGTTCCTAAAGGCAAATAGAATCATTGCTTAGTGCAAGCATACACCAAATATGCTTATATTTGTGCATAAAAGGTGTAGACTGTGAACTTTTGCTAATTCAGTGGCAGATAGGGTCCTTTTCTTTCTTGACTTCTAACCATATAAAATCAGTTGCCAAAATACTCTGATAATAATATTGTTTGGTGTGACAACAGTATGCACCATGGCTGCATCTCATCTGGCAGTGTTCTGCGGACACCTGATAGTAACTGGTTACGGATTTGTGATTTTATTTAGCTGGGTTTCCACTTGCAATTATTTTTTATTTGTTCCTAGTTTTAAAAATACTTTTATTAGCAACTTCTGAATTCAAATGTTTCCTATTGTTTAAAGACTAGACCTTCATTTTTCTAATAGTCCTGCAGAAATTAATTTGTATTATAATGTCAAGTTTTCATCTACTGACAGAAAATTCAATTGGGGATTATTCAGAAAGATAGTTTTAATCTCTAGCCCATCTTTAGTTGTATTTCTAAATTATTCTCCCAAATGAACAGTTTTATTCACTCTCTCATCTTTATGTATTTAGTACAGGGTCTATAGTTCTCACTATGGAGATCGGACTCACAGCGATCCTCCTGTTTTCAGCCTCCTAAGCACTGGGATTATAGGCATGTGCCACCATGCCCAGTCTCAGTTGCTATCTCAGCGAGCCCAAGGGATGGGGCCAGCGCCGCTTGTGGTGCTAGGGATTAAACCCCGGCCTGTACACTCTGCCTAAGCAGGCACTTTATTCTGCTGAGCTATCTGGCCAGCCCTTAACAATTTTATTCAAATTGAAAAATGAAAATTACAGAAATATATGCACAGTATATGAGAAGTGTACAGTGTGCTTTTCTGAATGATGCATATATTATGAAATTCCATGATCAGATTAACTAATATATCTGCCACCTCATCTAGTTATACCAACTTTTGTGTATGGTGCTATTTGAGATTCACTTTCTTAGCCAATTTCATGCAATTCATTATTTTTATCTATGGTTGCCATGCTCTACATTAAATCTAGAAAGCTTACTGACCAACGTCTCTACCTAGTCTCTGGCAGCTGCCGTTCTACTCTTCGCTTCTGTGAATTTGAGTTTTTTAGGTTCCACCTATAAGGAAGACCCTGCAGTGTTTCTCTCTCTGTGACTTATTTTCTATGCCTAGCATAATGGCCCCCAAGCTCATTCATTTTATGTAAATGGTAGGATGTGTTTACTTTTAAGACTGAATAAGGTTCCACTGTGCATCTACACCTCATTTATAAGCTCCATTCACCTGTAGACAGGCACTGGGGCCTTGTTTGCCTGTCTTGGTTATTCAGACTAACGTTGCTGTGAGCATGGTAGTCCAGAGCTGTCTTCAAAATTTGATTTCAATCATTTTAGGTATATAGCCAGGAGAGGGTTGAATGGACCATATGATAGGTCTATTTTAAATTTTCTGAAGACCCTTCAACCAGCAATACACAAAGGTTCCCTTCTTTCCACTAACACTGGTTTCAAAATCATTGTATCTTAACGCATGAAGCAGAAGACATCTCTGCTGGCCCCAAGCTCCCCTCTGGAGTGCCCTGACCCTCCCATGTGTCTCTGCCTTCCCCCGATTCCTTCCACAAAGCCAAAAGAGCTGAACTTTCTCTGCTGCCCGCGCCTATAGCCATCCTTCCCTGTACCAGTCTCTTATGGTCCCTTCCTTTCAGGGCAGATCTGTCCTTTGGGGTCCATCTACTGTGCTCTTTGTGAGAAGACTTTATGGTGTCTCCACTACAACACCCTCCCACACATTGCTTCACTGGAACCCAATTATTTTATGTTTGCCCATTTGTATTACATTTTCTACTGTAAGTCAGGTATAGTGCTACTTTTCTCCCCTTCCTAGAGACTAAATTTTAAAGAAGTGACTACATTTGAATCACCTTTCTTCTGCCTAGTACATACACCTTCCATACAGCTCCGTTAAAAATGTACATATTTAATTAAACTGCTGTATATTAGAAATTTTGTTGTTGATTTTCTTTTGATTTTTTTTTCTTTTTCTTTTGTTTTCTAACAGTTACGAGCTCCCTAAAACCATACCAAACTGTCTTTATGCTTATTTTCATTATTTTTCTCTTTTGGTAGCTGAATATGTAAATGAATGGCTTTATACTAATCTGAGATACTGATGCATAGTTTTGCAGGGATCAGAGCAGTCACCAAAAGGTTTGACTAATTAAATAATACAAGGTAAGCTCAAAAGCCAGCTTTGCAAAACTAATCTGAAACAAATGAAAAAAAAAGTGAACTCCACTCACCGCATGTCTCTGCCTCTCTATCCAGCTCTGTTCCTGTTTCTCATCTCCACCCACCACCACTTTTCCTTCCTAGCTTTCCCTTCTTCTCCCCTTTCAGCCTTAAAAGAAGTCAATGACAAGTCTTTCTAGTGTTGGTCCCAGGAGCAATAGCTGTGCGGCCAGGTACGGTTTCATGTATTTCTTTGCTTTTTAAGTCTAGAAATCTTAAAAACTTTAAATCCTCATGATTTTGCTGCTAATAGCATATACAATTAATTCTTACTACTAATTTAGATTTCAAATCAACAATAGCAATGAGTTAAACCACCACAACAAAAAAAATCTCTTCCAGAAGTTCTTATTCAGCTCTAACTTTGCAGCGTATCAACTTAAAATTCAATCCTGGTATTTTAATTCTCAGGATGGTTTTTATATGGCTTTCCTCCATCCTGGCCTTCAGATTTAAATGTTGATAATAATGAAACAAGTTAAAGATTTTTTTCCCCTCTTAACAACCAGATTAAAGTACCTCTGTAATTTATTCTTTGTTATATTTTGTCTCTTAGTGTAGGAACTACACATTGTCAAAAGATAATACAAAATATAGTTCAGGCTCTAATGCATATTGTTATGGCAGGGTCTCATAGTAACATGTGTGTACTGTTACACAAATGGGGATTAGAAACCAACCTTCCTTCACAAGGAATTAATGAAAGGGTGCTAAACCGGTTACTCCTGGCGCTGGAGGGTTCCGCAGCCTCTGCTCTCCTTTCCCTATCTCCTTGGGGTGGGGGAGATGTCTGGCGCCACAGAAGGAATCCAGTTCTGGTTGGAGCACAGACTTGACGGCTATTAAGTTTATTTTAAGAATGTATTGCAAGAGATCTAATAAATTTATTTGTAGCTCCAGGCAGTGCATGCACAAAATCTTGTGGCACCAGGTGTTTGGTTTTATATATTTCCCTTTCTCCAAATGGAGAACACCTCTCAGTAACACAGTTATTTCTATGAAGGTATTGTTTGTTTGTTCATTTGTTTGTTTTTTTTTAAATGTTTATTCCTATTTGTAAGCAGGAAAAAGGATAGGAAATTTATTTAAAAGGTAAAAATAAGTTCTCCCAAATTGATAAAACACACAATGTCTGTGATCTTATGCTAACAACAGTACTTGAGACACGCTGTTCCGTTTCCAATGGAAGCGCCACTATACCACCTATGAGGACTGCTGAGAACTTATCTTCCACAAGTAGCTACTTCATAATCATATTCAAATTCCAGTTTTTCTGGAGCCTAGTAAAATGAACCAGTAAGGAAAAAGTACAATCTAGTACTCATTCTTGTTCTAAAATGCTTGGAGTCTTATTTTACATTGTTCACCAGCATAACTGTGTCTTGGATTAGTTGGTGGCTGTTCGTAAAATATCCTAAACTTGCATTTTCAGCAGTAAATGAAAATTTCTCAGCTGCTCACTTTGCAGCATTAAAATGATTTAGTCAGCTTTCAATTTAAGGCTCCGAATGATAATCCAGTAACATCCATGTGGGGCACAAGAGTTCACTCTGCAGTTACGTGTTTGCTCTATCCTTTGTCCTCTGTGGATGTACACCTGAATTCCTTATCTGAGGCACACATACCAGCAATAAAGACTTTTATTCCACTGGCACCAAGGTTCTAATTAAGAAGTAAAGTGGGCCTTAGTTGAGTCAAATGATATTAAGAAAATATACTTATGCCCTAGGTGGGATGCAAGCTTTGGGTGCTCCCTTTTTACCTTTTCTTTTTGTTACAGAGGATGAAAATTGCTAATATGTTTGCTCTGGTGCTGGGGCTAGGGCTGGGGCTGGGGAAGGGGCTGCTCTGACAGTATGCAGAATCCCTGCAGGCTCGGGCCTGCCGCTTCTGACCCCGCAGTCACCTCACGGTCACCACAGGCAGCCTGTAAGAGGGGATGTCTTTCCAGCCTTTTCAGCTTTAAGGATGGCTGCAGACTCCTTCATAAGGCCAGAGGGA
The DNA here is from genome assembly GCA_004027915.1 of Capromys pilorides. Classification (NCBI taxonomy): domain Eukaryota; kingdom Metazoa; phylum Chordata; class Mammalia; order Rodentia; family Capromyidae; genus Capromys; species Capromys pilorides. The sequence goes on from PVKN010003051.1 coordinate 7,161, forward strand.
GTTCACGCAGCTGGCATCCCTTTTTCTACAATTCCATCTCAAGTACTGAGGAAGTCACCCTTTGTTCATTTATCTTACCACAGATTTCTCACTGTTTGGTGACCTCAGTACGTGTTCTGCAGCAGCCAGACGTTTGCTGATTTTAGGGGAAACCTCACTTGGCTGCTGTATGCTTCAATTCAGTAATACTAACTTATAAATTAAGTGAAACAAACTAGAATTTTACTCAATAGTAACTGGAATAAAATAATTTGATTTTTATTCGAAGTTTCGAAAAATACTAGCAGGATGGATTCAAATGATCCAGCAGCCATATTCCTATTGGAATTCGAAGTAGATAATGTAACCTGACACTCACTCACTCTCTCCCTCTTCAAAGTAGAAAGGTAGAAAGTACTCACTTGTGGAGTTTCTCTGAGATGAACTGAAACAATGTGTATATTATAAAAGTCATGCTGGCCATGCCTTTAGCGTGTCCATTTCTCTTCAGACATTTTCAGGCTTCTCAAGGGTAAACTGAATGGAATAACTCACATCGGCGCTCCTGTGCTAGTCACTTCTGTCAGGTGTGTCTTCTGCGTGGCCAAGGCCTGTGTGGTACCAGCGCGGGCTGGGTCAAGCCCATGGCTCTGGTAAGCGAAGACTACAGTTACTGTCCCTGAGAGCAGGAGTAGTGTTCTCTGCAGCGTGCCCAAGTCCGCAGCATCAGCATGGCTCTGACTGCAATCCAAACAACTGTTTCAGCGCCTCCCAAGCAGGGACCTCACCTGCGCCCCAGCAGGCCCTTGGTGAAGCCCCTAGAGCCAGGTCTACACGAATCTTTTCTGTTATTCTCTTTTAAAGGAAAAAGTTATCCAAATGGGTGCTGTTTGGATTTTCACTCAAAACAAGATTAGGCATTGCTTTAAATGTCCATGTAATATTTTCTCTTTGCCTAAGAGCCAAACATTCATCCAGGAACATGGGAAAAAGTTAAAGATGAGTCAGTTTACACTACATTATGAATCTCTGCTGCACAATGATGATTAAAACTAGGAATGGAGCCGGTTATTGTACCTGGCATTCATTTCCGTTACAATGAGTTCCCTTTTCAAAGATTCCTCATGGCCCAAGAAAATCATCCTCCCTGAGGCCTGCCACTCCAGCTCCCCACCTGAGCACAGGCACACAAGCACCCCAGACATGGGCTGTGCTCTAGCTGAGGTCCTGGAATGGGATGAGTTAAGCTGAGGTTCACCGGCAAGACTAGAGGCAATTCTGTGATCAGAATTCATTCCACGTACAGTGCTTTCAAGTAATTTAATAATAACTCTATAGGGCCAGTGAGATAGCTCAGCAGACTAAGCACCTGCTTAGGCAAGCACTGGGACCTGGGTTCCATCCCCAGCTCCACATGCTGTGCCGATCCTGACCCCAGGGCACACTGAGCCAGTGACTGAGTATAGGCATGGTGGTTCGTGCCTGTAATTCCAGCACTGGGCAGGCTGAAAACAGGAGGGTCACTACGGGTCTGAGCTGCATAGTGAGACTGTTAACAATCAAATACATAAAACAATAATAATAATAACAACTATACTTTTTACGTATCTTCAAATTAGGTGGTAATGCAGGAGGCGGTGTGCCTGTCAACCACGGGGCACTGCAGTGTCCACATCCTAGTGCTGGTATGGCCAGGAGTCAGATGGCTGGAATGAAGCCAGTGCTGCCCACTGGACAGTAGGAAGGGTTCCTGAGCTTAAGTGAAGAGAAGAGGCCTCAAAAACTAAAAGACCCAGGCTATTCCCCTCTTAGGTATCACCCCAAGGAGTTAGGGATACATTCCAGCGATGCATGCATGCCTGCCTGTGTTCGCAGCAGCACAGCTCAGAACAGCTGAATCTTGGAAGCAGCTTGTGTCTATCAACAGATGAGTGGTAAAAGGAAACGTGGTGTTTATATGCAACACAGTACTCTTCCATAATGAGGGAAAGGCTCGAATTGTTTGTGGTAGAATGGATGGACTTTCAAGTGATGACCTTAAGTGAAATAAATCAGATACACAAGCTTGAGCATTGTTTAGTTGTCCTTATAGGAGAAACTAAAAATATGAATAAAGAGAAAAATAAAATGTAACAGGGATATGGATCTTCTGCAAGTGGGCAGGTGGCCAAAAGTTGGACACAAGGGGGTCAGGCAAAGTGGGAAACAGAATGCAGAAACACCACAATGTGCGACATACATATACCAGCTTTCCTCGAGGAATGGAATCATTATGACCTGCAAACGTGTACTAATACAAAAGTAATTTCTTTTAAGAGAAGAAAAATGCACTGAGGGATAGAACACTCTTCTGGTTTCATTTTTTCATGTCTCCAAAGAATAATATGACTTACACTGAGCCAATGTAACTGATAATCATTGTTCATGGGAGTTTGATTCTATGAAATTGTCAGAATACTGAATTATCAAACCCAGAGTGATGGTTCCTAAAAAAATACAGGATTAAGTTCCTGTGAGCTTTACTCACAAGATTTCATCAGCTGATCAATGCATAGCATGATTTATGTGTGTTTTGTTCAAAGGCATACTATTTCATACATGTTGTTGATTCATTAGCGTGGATGTAGTAGTTGACACATTGTGTCAACTTGAGAAATTTAGAAGCTTAATTAAGTGACTCAGCAGAATGCCAGGATTCTTAGTTGTAAGCGTCCTCATCTGGGGCAAGAGGAGGGCATGGACATTGTGTGAGTTCTGCACCCACAGCGCCGGGGTAGCTTGTTTACAATAAAAGGAGGGGAGAGAGGCTGGCAAGAAGCTACAGCTGCTGCCCCTCCCCTTTGCTCTGATGCCATGAACTGCTGCCCTCTGCCATGTGCCACTCTGTCTGGGAGGCAGCTGAGTATAGACTGAATCCGCCACAAACACTAAGCTCAATAAACCTTTCCTTCCTTCATTTGGAGTACCAGGTATTTTGCCCCAGCAATGTTTGAGAAGTAACTGAGACAATGGTACCTATGCCCAACAACACTATGTAACTCGTAAGTGAACAAAACGTATCTAATACATGTACATTTTGCATGAGGTACCACGTGTGATTAAAACAGAGTAAATCCTTCAGATAATTGTTAACTACAGTAAAAACACATTGCTAGGGGCTGGTGAGATGGCTCCATGGCACAAGTGCCTGCCTGGCAAGTGCAAGGTTGTGAGTTTGATCCCCAGTTTCGCCAAAACAAAAATAATAAATAAATAGATAAAAATTTAAAAAGTATTGCTATTAATCCACTCAAACGCTCCTCCTTGCTTTAAACACACTTTTCCATCCCACCTCCCATGGTCATTTGGGATTTTCGGAAGAGCCAAATCCTCATGATCTGGTGGATGAGGACACACCATAGTGCTTTTGTAAACTTGGTTTTTATTGGATGGTGTTGGCAGCAGCGTTTATGTTCTTTATCATGACAAAGACATGAACAAGAACTCCAGAGCTGTGTCAGACCCTGAGACCAATGATGCAGTAAGTGCATTCAAAGTAAGAAGGAGTATCTCAAGGGGACTAATATAGCTTGTGGTAATTTTTAAAAATTTAAATATTGCTATATTTCTATCATACCATGTACATGAGATTTCTTATATTTTAGGTACAGTAGACAGCACTGCAGCACCCTGATCTGAGACCACTTTACACAGTGATATAATCAACTAAAGCACAAAAAGTGTGGAAAAATGTGGCACTAGGCAGACTGTGGAAAAGACATGTGTTTGTAGAGTGAAAGTTGAAAAAGGCTAAGTATCCAGTGATGCTATTGTCTCGACACCACAAAGCACATGTCCAAAGATGACCACAAAAGAACCTTAGGTACTGCCTTCGAGGACATTTTCATAAGTAGCCAAATTCACAAACGTGGGTCCGAGGACTAATGAGGACAGACTGTACAGCAGTCTCTGGAGCAGAAGCCAAGTAGGAATTTAAGTCCTTGGACTGTCATTTGGTGCCTGTGTGACGGAATCACTTACCCAGGAAGGAAGGCGACTGTGATAGGGCTGCTCATGACACTCCTGGCTTCTAGGGAACGTGGTATGTTTGTTAGTTTTCATCTTCACTCCCACGTGATTCAGCAAATTATCTCTCCAGCCTACAGAAGAATAGCATTCAAGGATGCAATTAATCCATCCTTGAAACAAAGTTAATGTGGTTCATGCAGTGATTGCCAAGATGCCATTTCTCTACTTAACCTTTTAGCTATGAGGGGCATGCTTATTTATGTGTTTCCAGAAAATGTCAGGAAGACCTCTGCAGGGGGTGTGTGTCTAGTAGAGATCAGTATGACCTCTCCACCTCCTTGGTCTTCATCATGTCATTTCTCTTTGTATATACAGTATATATAAAGTTCCCCTTGTCCTGGAGTTCTTATCTGCCTTACATTTCATCTTCCAGGAGCATCTTTCTCTCCACCTCCTCACAGGTCCAAGTTCCTTGCAGTACTCAAAGCCCATTTAGTGCTATCTCTGCCAGGAGCTTGCCTTTGATCCTCTCAGGCTAGAATAGTCTCTCCCTCTCTCGCACCCCCAGGGCTCATCATCGGGCCCCTCACAGCACTTGCCAGTCTGCACCTCACGCTCTCGCTATCTCTGTGCATGCCATCTCCCACAGGTGAATGCCAACTCCGAAGCCCCAGTGGGAGCCAAGTTGCCTGCAGTTTTGTGCCAAGCAGTTTTCAGTAAACAGTAAATCAACCTGATTTTAAGGCCCTGAGAACAGGATTCTACAACCTCCCAGAGATTCCTCCATGGAAGATTCTAAAGATAATGGAAATAGAAGATAATGCTATCACAGAAATAGTAGCAATGTAAACTTTATTAAAACTGTAATCTTGCATAACTGAGCTCTACATTTTATCTATAAAATTGAAAGTCACCTTTTTTATTACACACCATGTAAATGCTTTTGAAACCTCAATTTATTGGAACTTTCAGATTCTCATCAAAGTAACTAACACTAATTCTGATGGAGATCATATAGATACATATTGTTCACTTTTCCCTCTAAAAGAGTAAGACTTCATGAAATATGCTTAGCAATCAAGTTATCTAGTTTTTCTAATTAATTAAGCAAGTTTATCTTAATCTTTTCTAATATACAGGTCTATTTATACATTTCTAATGTAGAAATATACATTTCTAATGTATAAATAATTTATACATGTCTAATATATATTTCTTTTTGGAAATACAGGGTTTCACTATGCAGCTCCTGCTGTCTCAGCCTCCCCAGCACTGGGGTTACAGAGCATGCCAGCACACCCAGTTTGGGTAGCCAGCAAGGCGTGGGGCAAGGGATTGAACCTATGCATCAAGGACCCGGATTCAATCCCCTGTACCACCTGCCAGGCAAGTGCTTAGACTGCTGAGCTATCTTTCCAGTCCATGCCTATTTTATTTTAATTTCATCTTCCAGGCTGAACTTTATTGCAAAAAATGAAATTGTATCAAGCTATTGGTAAATAGTTTTTCTACAAGAAGAAATTTCTTGTCAAAGCTAAAAGAGTGCCACACCTTTAACCACCACAGGTCAAAATTGTGACATTAGCTTCTTATGAATGAATAAAATTTGAAATTTTTTTCAAATTTTATTACTTTGTAATAAGTTTATTACTTTTAATAAAAAATAACAATGAGACAGTTTCAAAACACATTAGTAGAACAGCCACAATAATTAGTTCAATGCATATTGTCTTCATAGTAGTTGATCAGAGTACAAGATGCAGACATGATAACTTTTTTAAACACTGTTCATACAGATATTTCTTCTCATTGAGCTAAGAGAAAGTAGTTGTATGCATAGTCCAATATTCCATAACAGTGGGTTATCAGCAGAACTGGCATTGTCGATAGCTATTGACTTGAGCCTTTTGCAGCTCAGCATACTTATCTGGCTTTACTTTTTTTTTTTTTTTTTTAATTACTTTCAATAAGAAATAACAATGTGACAGTTTCGAAACAGGTTAGTAGTACATTCCCAATATTTGATACAATGCATATTGTTGTCTTCCTAGCAGTTATACAGAGCACAGTACTACACTTTGTATATAGAGAGCTCTGTGCTTCTAGGGAGGGCTGATTGAAGATCGCAGTTCTTTGTTATTCTAAAATAACTACTAGGTTTGAGTTGAACAGGAAAATAAAAAGGGCTGGAGACCAGCTGGAAAAGTTCAAAAGGAGTCTTTTCATCAAAATGTTAATGGCTTTACTGTCAGGGTTTGGGGACTGAGCTTTAGGGAGTGTGGTTATCAGTTGTCAGGGACCTATTGTGTGAATTTATGACACAAGCTAAGGGCTTTAATTTGTTTCCAGTAAGATGCTGACATTTGCTTTTCAACATCAGAGGCAACGACCTATATTAGAAAGGCAACAAATCACATGCAAGTCCAATTTGTCACATTTTAGATCATTTAATTCCATCTACAATTTCACATTTGGTAAACTATAGCTTAAAACTCATTATTCCCATTAATGAGTTTTTAGAAGAGTTTACATAGTGTGTAACAAACAAAGTGACTTTCTATTCTTTAGATAAAATGTGAAGTTTAGGCATGTAAGATTATAGTTTTAATAATGGGAGTTAAGTAAGCTATAGCTGAGTTACTCAAATCCTCATCTCACTCTTGTGTAAGTGTGTACTGAGATTTCGCACATTCAGAAACCAACTACAATTCACATGTATATGATTCAGAAGGGATATTTGGTATTTAACTGTGGTCAGAGTTAAGCTTTACAGACTTTATATTCTCTATTTAAATAACTATCTAATTTAAAAATTCCAGTTTTAGAGTGAATTATGTTTCTACACTGACTAACATAGACCATTTCACTGTCTTATAAAGTTTCTCTATAGTGTTTCTGAATCTTATTTCAAATGAAATCTCAGAAGGCAGATATGTGAGATACCAGCAAACCTGTTCAGCTTGACCTACATTTAAAACATGAGCTTAACCTGTAAATTAGCCCCCTTAGTTCCAGTATAGTCATGCTTCCAGAACATAGGCACCAGTAAAAATAAGTCTTACAAATCTTTAAGTATGGATAAAATTAGGTATCCTTGGGCCAGGTGTGGTGGTGCACACCTGTAATCCCAGCACTTGGGAGGTTGAGGCAGAAGGATTGGTGTGAGTTCGAGACCAGCCTGGACTGCAAAAACAAGCTCAAGGCCAGCCTGAACTGCATAGCGAGACCCTGTCTCAAAAAGACAATAATAATAATAATAATAATAACAATAATAATAATAATAAAATTAGGTATCCTTGAGACAATTCCTGCTTCTTTATAATGGAATGGGAACCAAGTGTTGTCAATAATCCCTGGAGATGCCACTTAAATAAACACAAAATCCAATAATTCATATCCATGCCAGACATTTTAGAAGACTATCACAAAGGCAATTACTTTTCTTTAAGCATAAAATAATTAGTACCAACAAGATAGGTTACCTGTATATAGAAATGTAGACTGCTCCATTAGCCAAGCACCACTCAGCTTCTATGAAACAAAACAGCAGAGTTTGGTTCATTCAGTATACATTTTCTGCAAATGCGCAGAATGAGTTATCTCCCTCCTAGATCTTGTGGGAAAAAATCAAAATGATCAAACAGAAAAGTAACTACCTGTAGGATCTGAGCTTGTGGAGAATGATGTGAGGAATTAGTCAGAATAAGAATTGGAGAGCAGTGAGTCTGCTTTGAAACTTGCTGCTTTGTAAAGGACAGAGAAGGGACTCAGGGATGCAATATTCCTCAATCTCTAATGTTTAGGCAGGGATAATCTTCTTTGAAATATTTCAAAAATGGTTTGATTCAAATATTAAAATTAGCTAAACACAGTCATGATGTAGAAAAGCAGAGACTATGAGAAGAAGTAGAAAATCCAAAAGCATTATAGGGCTGAAGAGATAGCTCAGCAGCATGAGCACCTGCCTCGCAAAAGCATTGTGGGAAGAAAGCATGGCACATGCAGAAGCCCCCACTAAATGATGAGAACAGTGAAATGTGAATGTGGCTTGATCCTGTTCTTCAAAAAGAAGTGATGGGCCAGGGTGACATCTGGGTATGTTTATAAGGTGTACTGGGCAGTTCAGGATAATTAGCATTTTTCTTCATAATTTCTCTGTGCTAGAGCCTTTAATGCCCTCCCTTCTGGTTATTCATAAATACACAACAGGCCAGCAGTGAGCACTTATGGCACAGGAGCCACAGCAGCCTGCCTGCTACCACCCAAAGCTCTAAAAAATTCACCGCCGTGTCAATAGGCTGTGTTAGTCATCTTTTCATTGCTATAGCAAAATGCTTGAGACAATCAACTTAAAGAAGGAAAGAACTTTTGTGGTTCATGGTTTCCCAGGCTCCTATCCAGGATCCACTGTCCCTGCTGCTTGGAGTCTGTGATGAGGTAGCATACTGTGGTGGGGAATGATTTGTGGAGCAGCATGTTCACCTTGTGGCAGCCTGGGGTCAAAGTGAAAAGAACAGGAGTGGTCAGAGTTTCAGTCTCCCTCAGGGACACATCCCTATGACCTGATGTCATTCCACGAGGCCCTGTCTCTTAGAGGTTGGATCACCTCTCAATTACACCAAGCCAGAGACCAAGTCCTTAACACATTGACTGTTAGAGACACTTAAGATCCAAGCTCCAGCATAGGCCTTTATGAGCAGGAGTGCCTGCACTGTGCTGTACAGCCCTGGGTCTTCTGCCCCACTATGTCTCAGTAGCCATTATCCGCCTTCCCTCTGTCTCCACTGTGCCCCTAGAGTCAGCCTCTAGTAATCACACTAAAAGTTTTAAACACATGTTTGAGGTGAAATTCTTACTGTTGTGTTCTGATCCTAATATACTGTATACATAATGATTATGCTGTGTGCCATAAATATGCATAATTAAAATAGGTTTTACAAAGAATGGATGGGTGACACTATGGGTATTAGGATGGGTAAGGAAAAGTTTGTCATAGTGGAAAAAGGAGATTTGAATAAAACCTGGGCTTGCTAAAAGCCTGCTATACGTGGGAGAAGTAGGACATAAAGTTGGTTTTATGTAAAAGCTCACTTAAAACATAACTCATTAATTAAATTGATGAAATGCTTACAGTAGTAAAAGAATGGACACCTAATTTCTCATATAAATTAGTAAAATTAGTGAATTAATGTAAACTACATGAGAGATAGGTGCTACAATGCATCATTCACAGGGTGATTGGGAAGTGAGCACTGGAGTAACAGAGGCAAGGTGGCCACAGGGTAACAGGAGGCTTCAGGACAGAGGTGGAGGCAGGGACTGAACACTGTAGGCAAGAGGATGGGACCACGAGGAAGGGTGCAGGTCCCCAAAGAGAAAGAAGGAGCCTGGTCCTACAGCAAGTAGGAAACAAGGAGACCGTGGACCATCTGGTCACATGCTCTGTGATCCAAAGTGTACAGAGGTCAGGAGACCCCACGCACGAGCCCGTAAGGAGAAAATGCATTTCCTTCCTGAAGTGACACAAACTTTCTGGCCTCCAGTCTGCTTATATTTTATAATTAAAAATAATTAATCTTTGAAGTGTCTATAATTCCATTCATTAGAAAAATCGAACAAATTTGTGTATTTAATTCTACATCTTAGATAACTATATTCACAATGTCAGCATCATCTGTTTAAGTGTTGTCATGAGAATTTTATGTTTACTGTTCAGTGCTTGAATAAGGTATACCAGAATATAACAAACCAGATCTAGAGCTATTATAGAAATATTATAATGTATGATTCCTTACATTCCTGCTTCTCCCTGGAGGAGCTGATAAGACCAAGTGATGCAAACATCTTTTTTGCCTCTTGTCTTTGTTGTCCAGCTTCTGGATTTTTTTTTTTTGTTTGTTTTTTGTTTTTCGATTGTTTTTTCAGTACAGGTGATTGAACTCAGGACCCTGCGCTTGCCAGGCAAGCGCTTATTCTACTGAGCTATCTCCCTGGCCCACATCTCAGCTTCTGTTTAAAAGAATTATACTAATTTATAAGTCAACAACAATAAATAAGAAAACAAATGTTCCAATTTAAATCCCATTTGCCTAGGTTATTTTCTTTAATCTTTTGCATTAGCTGAAAGTCATAGTCTCTAATTTCAAAATATTACAGAAAAAAACAGTGGTTTTTATGTAATGTTCACTCATTTCCCTGGTAGAGAAATTTTACTCTTCAGTCCATTAAATTCTTGACATTTTCCTGTCTCGTTTTGTTTCACTTCCCCTAGCAGCTCTTTTGATGTGAATTCAGAAGAGGAGAAGCTAGAATTAAAGTTTAGCCTCTAGCTATGTTTATTATTTGGGTGATTTTCCCTGTCCTTTTCCAGAAGGATTTAAAAGGAATTGCTGATGTCTTTGTTTACACACCTCCCGTTCTCCTGAAATAATTGGTGCAGATCAAAAGCCAAGGAATAGGTGAGGAGTGATCAGCTGGTGGTCATTTCCCCTCTCGTGTACGCGGCAGAGTAGCTTTCGCATTACAAAGATCACAGGCGAGATCCCTGTTCTGGGGACAGGCAGCCCGCCAGCTGCCTTCTGGAGGCCTGGTGGGGAAGAGTGCCTTATCTGCAGAGTGAAATGGAAATCAATAGAAAGAGCTGTCTGTTTGCTCTTCGGAATGAAGTGGAATCTAAAGGCAAGGGAGGCAGGGAAGAAATATTTGTTTTTCTCTAAGTGGTTATAATTAAAGCCTTCCACCCAATTGCTCTGTGAACCAGAAAAAGGTATTTGTGAAGTTGTGTGTGTTTTTAAGACCATCACAAAAGAACCTTCTTAGCCGCCGGCACTATAGAGAAGATTGCTCTGCAGCGGCACCTTGTGGTCAGCCTGCAGCTTGTGGGCTCACTTTCATAGCCGCTCGGTCGCTATTGGCAGTGCACGTCCTCTGCCAGTTTCCTCTCCTAAGAGAGTAAAGAAGATGCGAGTGATTAGGCCAGCTGTTGTACGGCTGCGTAACAAACACTAATCAGTTAGCTATACTTCCAGGTGTGTATTGTAGCGTTGTATATCAAATCACATTGCTCTATCAATTCTTAAGGTTGCATTTTTAAAATACTCTGGGGTGGGCAGGGAGCTGCAGGTACAGGTCAGTGATAGAGCCTTTGCCCATGTATGCAAATAGCCCTAGGTTGGATCCTCAGTGTGAAATATAAACTACTGCACTCTAAGCTAAAATATAGAATTTTTAAGTTCCATTCAAGCATGCATTAATGTAGTACTTTAAATGTTTATTTTCCAGGTGGCAACCAGTTGACCAACCAGCATTTTCGTCTGAATTGGGCATGGATCTCCTTTGAAAGGGAATATTACCTGATCAATGAAGACTCCAAATTTCTAGATGTCGTTCTTAAACGTAGAGGTTACTTGGGAGAAACTTCATTTATAAGTAAGTTCAATTTTGCATTTTTGTCTCAATTTCTATTTTTCTACCAAAAACTTACAGAGTTTCTAAGGTGTTTAAGTACCAAGTTAGTTCACTGATTTAGTTTAAGTATTTTAGGGAGTTGTTGACATCTAAAGATTCTTTTGTTTTGTTTTGTTTTGTTTTTTGCGGAACCTGGGATTTAACTTAGGTTCTTGCGCTTGCCAGGCAAGCACTCGTTCTACTGAGCTATCTCCCCAGCCCTGACATCTAAAGATTCTTAAACTGCTTTAAAAAAAAAAAGAAAAGAAAAAGTAGCACACTGGTGTCAAAATACAGACCTCTTCAAGCCTTCTACCTAAATGTGAGCTTCTCTGACATAAGATCGCCCTACGAAGTTGAAAGTAGCCACTCAGAAGTTAAAAATAATAGGTTAGGCAAATTTGCAGTTTATTCATAAAAATAAGTTTGCCGAAGTATCAGTGTGAAACACATGAGGGCTACCTTCATAAATAAGCGAAAAGTACCCATTAATTTATCCGATCTTAGATACATTGAACTGTTTGTTGTACTTGAATACTCAAGTAAGTACCTAGAAAGTCCATGAACACCAATGCCCGACACAAAAAGATTTCTTTGTAACCAATATTGTTATTAAATACTGATCATCTACTGTGCTTATTTTGAATAAAACTAAGTTAAAAGAAAATGAATAAAATTTTACCAACTCCAATTTCATATTTGATTTCACATAATCAGAAAGTGTGCTGACATTTGGAAGCAGTAACACAGATGGCACAGAGTACTTGATATGTTGATGAAAAACAGCCACACCCCAAATTAGTCTTTTTTTTTTTTTTTTTGGCCTGACCGGGGTTCAAACTCATGACCTTGCACTTGCCAGGCAGGCATTTGTGCCACGGAGCTATCTCCCAGTCCCTCAAATTAGACTATTTTGGATACAAAAAGTTTTATAGACGCTTAAACTGATGAACTTTATACAAGTAAAATGTATCACTGAATGCAATTATCAACAAGGGAATTTAAGGAAATGTGAGAAAAATAGAAGGTCAGTAACTCTGTCTCTAAAATGATTAAATTCAAATTTTATTGGTCCTTAAACCCTTAACTGGTAGATTCCTTATTAATGACTGATCCCCTTTCCCCCAACACACACACACACACACACACACACACACACACACACACACCACCATACTTTTCCTTCACCACAACTCCTTTCCATTCCTTCCCTGATTTTTCTTGACAATCCCAGTTGTGCTTTAATTTAAAAATACTTTAACTTTAGGGAAGATGCTTTCCCTGTGGATTTCTTGAGGTTACTCCAGGCCCAGAGTGGTCGGTCTACTTGCAGACTGGCCCAGCACCAGAATAACTCAGCTCCACCTTTGCTGCTCATGTGTATTTCCACACGACTGTCACTTAGGCTGTGTTTAACCAGAGCATTCTTGGGTCCTTCTGTCCTCTGGGGACACTTTCTCCGTACACACAGGCTCTGCAGATATCATTCTATTGTCAATAAGACTAACCATAACTGTGCTTCATGCCTGCCAATACAACACATAAAGTACAGAACATGATAGCACAAATACCAGACATTTCAGCAATTATTAAGGATATTTTCATCTATTTAAATTTTATTCTCACTTTTAGTAAAATTGTTTATTTACAGGTAGCGCGTGTATGTTTTGGGAAAGTGAATAGTTGCAAAAGGTTTCAAAGCTCACTTTTCAGATTTTTCTCTCCAACTTATTTATAAAATTTTGTTGTCTGTTTCCTCAAGCTAAATGCTAAAATATTAAACAAGAGCTCTTTTTCAGAGTTATGCATTCAATGAATTATTATTTCCTACAAAAGTAAAGAAATCAACAATTATATAAAGCTTCTATACCTTTACTTAGTTAACTTCACATGGTCACTAGTAAACTAGGGGGATAGAGAGACTTTGTGTGACCCACACCTGCTGTCACCAAAGACGGTCACAGAATCCACACTAGGACCTGAAGTAGAAATCAGGCTGAAGCAGAAGGTGGTCTCGTAGATGCTCTATGACAGGAAGACTTTGTGTCGCTGTTCCCTGACAACCTCTACTTTCACTTAAGAGCTTCCTGAAGGAGCCAGCCTGTGTTATAACTAAAGAAAAGAGCATCAGCCCAGCCAAAGATGGAACGTGATTTGTGCACATTCTCTTCATCATGAGTTACAGATAATTTGTAGATGCATTTTCTCCAAGATGAGTACTCATTTTATCACCATTGTAGCCCACTAATAAGCTAAACATGAGTTGTATTAAAGGACAGTAGTCTTTGAATCCCAAAGGTCTTTCCAGTAGCTATTAAATAGTTACCAAAGGCAAAGGGCTTCAGTAAGCACATAGAACTCTTTGCTGGTCTCTCCTGCTCCTCACAATAGCTGTTTATGCTTTTCTTGAGGGCTCATTGTCAGGTGCTGGGTTAGAAAATGGATTTGGAGTAGTACAGATACTTACTGTTTACTGAGTTCCTTTTATGTGCCAGGCCTCATTCCCAACGTACTGTATAAGTTAATCCCTCAAGAAGAGCATCAGTATATCCTCTACTTTATAAGTGACAACGTGAGAGGTTGTGGTACCCCTGAATTTACACAGCTAGGAGGAGGTAGAGCTGAGGTTTGACTTTGAGGCCCACGGCCGTCATCACTACATTGTACTGTTTTTCAAAGAAGAGAAGTCTAACAATTCTTTCTGGCTGATACAGAACATAAAATCTATTCTTTCATTCCTAAAGTACTTTGTTCAACCCCACATTAGTTTTCTGTATAAAAGAGAAATAGGTAATTGCAGTTTTACTTAATAACCAAAGTAAAACATATGTAGGCTTTTTAGATAGTAACAATTCGGATTTGGGTGAATATCTTACCCATCATGTTGTGGATGTGCCTACTCCAAACTAGTAGCTGTGCTCTATAGTACACAGGTTCTGTTTTTTTGTTTTGTTTTGTTTTTGGTTTTTTCTTTTTTTGTTACTTTTAATAAGAAATGACCATGTGACATTTTCAAAACACATTAATAGTACATTCCCAGTAATTGATACAATACATATTGTTGTCCTCATAGTAGTTATACAGAGCACAGGATGCAGACATGGTAACTTTTCTAATCATTGTTGGTACAAAAAATTTCTTCTCATTGAACTAAGAGAAAGTATATATATAGTTCAGTATTCCATAATCACAATGGATTGTTGGCAGAACTGACAATGTCAGAAGCTGTTGCTTTAAGCCTTTTACACCTCAGCATACTAATCTAGATTTACGTTTTATGCCTTGTGGTTAAACTTTTCTGCTGGGTGGTTAAGGGCAAGTTAAAGCAAGACCTGTGTGACAAAACATGTAGCTTTTGTGTCTCCCAAGTGTTTTTGGTTTTAATTTGTCTTTTAAATCTTTGGGGAGAGAGTCACTGCTGGTGAAAAATGAACGAAAAGGAGCAGCAGCTACCAGAGGCAGACTAATGTGTTTTTGCTGGTCATTGCTGCTGGGGAAACATGGGTCAGTGAGCATCCTGGGTTCTAGAACTGCTGAGATGGCTCACTTCATCCTCATCTCTGAGGTGGATTCCCACATGTGTTGATGGCACTTTGTGTGTACTGTGAACCAGACAGCTGGTGGGAAGCCTGCAGCTTTGGACAAGATAGACATGCTAGAATTCCACTGTCTGCCCACTTCCCACTTGCTGTTAAATAAATGCCATTTTACCAGGTACTGAAAAAGAAGCATGCCATGCAGTATCTATCTGTCAGGTTTTATCTGAGAACTCCAAGGCTAAACTTTTAACAAAACCTTTGTTTAATCTTATTTAAGATTCAACTAATGGCTAGTGATAGTATATTCAGAAGAAGAAATGAATGTTCTAATTAATCATATATAGACAATCTGAGGGGTAAAGGCTTTTGTCTGTTCAGTTTTTGGACACAAACCCAACGTATAGGACAGAACACAGGAAGCACTCATTGAGCATTTGTGGTTGAATATAATTTCTTCAATAAAAAAAAGTTACAAATAAGTAATTTTCAGAGTTTAAAAATCTAATAGTCTAAGACTATTTTCCCTTTTGTAAGTATCTGCCCACTTCTATAAAAGTCATTGTTTAAAAATATATTTGGAAATCACTAATTTGATTCACTAAGAGGTTCTGAACATGCAAGCACTATTGCAATTATGTAATCTAGCCATGGCATTAAACGTGTTCAATGGTTTTTAAATCCTGGTGTAAAATGACTACTGTAGTAGTCAGAGAATGAATGATTATTCAGGCTTCCCAACCCTCTGAAGTTGGCCTTGGGTGAACCCTCTGAGTAAGCAGAGGGTGCTGCTCATAATAGCCTTATGTATTTAGTGTTCCAATTCTGTCCACATGGTTGGGTGCTATTCTGGGTGTTCTATAAAGAAACCCTTGACCATGTTGCTAAAAGGTGAATTAGTTTCTCTGAAGAGTCCAAATTCCATTAAATCCCTATGAAATTTTATAACTTTTTATTATTCTATTTAGGCATTTATGGATTAGTCAAAAATTTTGTTGACTCGCAGTGTTTTATTGGATATTTTCTCAGGGAATATTTCTTATGTTTTTATAATATGCAGCAGCACCTGGAAACAACTTTGTATAGAACTTTAAGATTTATGCAGCTGTAGAAATAACAATATTGTACAACAGAAATATAAATGCACTCAGCCCTGTTTCGCATGGAGTTCTAACACAAACTTATCTCAAAGAATATACAGCCACATTATAACTGAGGCAAAAAGAGACTAACGGTTCTGTTCTCCTCCGTGTGGCTGCACACCGTCATCATGCAGTCCATGCTCAGCTGCCCATGTTCCAGAGTCAGAGCAGGGTCTACCCTATCCCACAGAACGGGATGGAGAGCCTCAACAATCCAACTGTAAACGTGCTAAGAAGATGCTCTTGTGTTTCTCCGAAGGTATTGGCACACGCGATGGGACTGCAGAGAGAGATAAAGACTTCAAGGGCAAAGCGCAGAGGCAAGTGCAGTTCAACCCGGGCCAGACCAGGGCCACGTGGCGAGTGCGGATCCTGAGCGACGGGGAACACGAGCAGTCGGAGACCTTTCAAGTGGTCCTCTCCGAGCCGGTGCTGGCGGCCCTGGAATTCCCTGCGGCGACCACAGTGGAGATCATTGACCCCGGGGACGGTGAGAGCCATTGTCAGCTTGGCTATGTCGCTGACCTTGAGGTTTGCTGACCAAGTGCTACAGAGGAGGTTTGAATTCAGTATGTTTTCTATCGGAAGAATTTTCTAGATTAGTGGTTTAGAGAATTTTCAGATATACTGATGAGAAGAGGGAAACTAAAAAGCAACAAAGAGAAGTTACGCTTTTTTTTTTCAACTAAGTGAACTACACATAGTACTACAAACATGTCCTTTCCAGTATTGCAGTTCTACCCTTTAGAACTAATATTGCTCATCTCATTTTCTAAAATATATGTGTCAATTTTAATGTCTTTAGAATGTTTTAAAATATCTTTTAAACAAATAGTTTGGGCAAGAGATAATTTTAGAATTAATTTGTTCTCTATGCAGCATTAAATTATTCAAGTTTTCTTCATACATTCTCCAGCCCCAAACTTTCCGCTGGTGATGAGTTGCTCCGAAACAGCCACTCCACCTATAGGCAGTTGGACAGTTGCTTCAGGCATGGCTCCTAATTTCTGTTAAATTATGTTTGCTTGTTCACCCACATGCCTGGCTGATGTTGGTAAAAGTGAGCCTTCGTGCTTTTATGTGTAATTTGACCTTTTCCCTCCCTCAGCCAAACTTTTACCACACTGGCTTGTCTCGATGTCACTAGGAAGAAAAAGAAAAGATTGAATGACTTTTTTGAGGACTGACATTTATAAAAATCTTACCGAGATTTCTGTAGCAAAATCTTGTCAGAAACCATACTTCACTTTCTTTTTAAACTGCCAGCCTACTTTATCAGTCAGAGCACTCTTGAGTGTTCTGTAAAGGTGCAATCTAGTGAGTGCCTGAAGTGGAGACACATGAAAATCCCTGTGTGAAAAGACTAAGCTTAATTAAAGAGAGGGTAAAAACACTGGAGCTCCAACATCATTGTCCTAACATCTCTGCCTTTTATTTACTATGAAGTTGGCTTTTGTTGATAATTTCCCTTAAGGAACAATGAATGTTCCCTTACATTTAATTTCATCTGCATTAAATACAAGTAATTGAGTTTCTTGTAGTCCTAAACTTTGAGACTTTTTGTCTCTTAGTAAGCTTATGGTAGCTTTCATCCAGTTAAACTGGCCCATTAGTTAAAGCTGGAAGCGAT
Source organism: Capromys pilorides (assembly GCA_004027915.1). Taxonomy (NCBI): domain Eukaryota; kingdom Metazoa; phylum Chordata; class Mammalia; order Rodentia; family Capromyidae; genus Capromys; species Capromys pilorides. The sequence continues at coordinate 24,902 of PVKN010003051.1, forward strand.
TTCTTGAGCTTTGTCTTTGCCAATTGGTAAATTGCTATATTTCATCATAAATAATAAGATACTTAAACTTATTTCTTTTTACCCTCTGTAAGTCTCTGCCAGTGATGTATGTGATCAGTGATAAATATTAAAATAAAACAAAGCACCCACTGCACAAACACCATCATCCTGTGTACAATCTTTTTTTTTTTTTTTTCTTTTGGTACTAGGGATCCAACCAGGCTACTTCCCATGGAGTTACATCCTTAGCCACTGTTATTTTTTAGTTTAAGACAAGGTCTTGCTGAGTTTCCCAGGTTGTCCATCCTGCTGCCTCAGCCTCCCAGTGTGCTGGGATTGCAAATGTGCACTCCCAGACTCAGCTAACAAAAGGGCCTTTTTAACAAACTACACTCACAAACATACACACACACACTGGCTTCTTACAAGTTCATAATTATGTCGCTGTATTTATTTCTCTCCTTTTATACTTTTTTAATTATGTAGTTAAAACTTAAGTAAAGGTCTTGCTTGTGTAGTTTATACATCAGCATCTGCAGCCACTGGACAAATAGCTCTCATCCTTCTCTGCTCGCTTGTCTAACGAGAAGCCCCCCGTGTGCCCTGGGGTTCCTGCCGTGCCTCCGGAGGTCTGTGCCCTTTGCAGGTCTGTGATCAACGGAGTTGAGCCTCTGGCCAGGAGGAGGCTCATCTTTGCCCTCGTGAGTCCTGCAGCTTCTGCGCAGGAGCCCAGCCTGCCGCTAGTGGCAATGCCAGGAAAAGGCAGCGCCAGCGAGGGCCCAGCACAGGCGTGAGAGCCGCGAGATGGTGGCGGTAGGAGCCAGCCGAGTCTTGCCTGTGCTGAGAGCTGGCCCGGGCCCTGCTACGCAGGAGGGGCCGGCTCTGTACAGTTCAGCTGTGAAGGGATCGGGAAAACCACGGTTCTGCCTAGAATTGACAGGTTTCTCTGATATTCGCAAACTGCCATGAGAACACTGAACAAAGAATAACCTTGGCGCCATGACTATGCTATCAACAACTTCCTAAACTAACAGCTTCACTCATTGATTGACTATGAGGATAAAATCAGCTTCCTCTTAAATTGAAACAGTTTGACTAGATAGGGTAGAATAAGGAGAGGACAGCGCGCTAAGCAGAGATGTGAGCATCATTTCACAGTTCTTTTCCTGTACCAGGCGGTGTGGTCCTGGGGTTGCACGCCTGGAAAAGCTGTCATTTGATGTCGTCGCCTTTACCTCACCCCTTGCTCTTTCTCTGTTCCTTTGCTGCTCTTCTTCTTTTCAGTTTCCCACAAACTCCGTGCTTCTAACATTTGCTCATGGGCGGGCCAAATAGCTCAGCGGATTAAAGCGCCTGCAAGCAGGCGCAGTGACCAGCATTCGATCCCCAGGCCTGCCGTGCCGGCCCCGCCCCTGGGATGCGCTGAGATGGCAATTGAGACTGGGCGCGGTGGCGCATGCCTGTAATCCCAGGTCTTGGGAGGCTGTAAACAGCTGGATCACTGTCTGTCTGATCTAGTAGTGAGAATCTGAACACTCTGTAGACCCTTTTCTAAAATATACAGAAAAAAAAAATGCTTAGAAAACTCAAGTAATTTAGTTGGGAAAGGAGTTTAGAGTTCGTGAGACATTTTACTTATTTTCTGGGTGAGGAGCGTGAGAAGGAGCCTCCGGGGGTCGCAGCAGCAGTGGCCACTCGCGGGCTGTTTTGTTTGCTTAGAGGCTGCGCGCTGACCCAAGTGGGAGGGAGGGAGAGCACTTCATGAAAATGAGGGGGCGCCTCTCTGGGGAGCCGCCCTGTGCGGCCCTGATGGCTTCCTGCACTGACCCTCCCCAGGCGGGCTAAAATGCCACAGGATGTAGGCACAGCGGTCTCTAGGGAGAGGCGGGACTGCGCGGGAGCCTCAGGCCTTTTCTCCGCCCTCTGTCTACCCTTCTAGCTGAAGACCGGGAAGTGCCACATGACTTTTCCACGGGCAGGGGTGACATGGTGATCACCATTGCGTGGTCCGTACATAGTGTTGTGTCCTCTGCGAGCCAGACCCTGCAGGAGGAATTTTGCTAACAGCGCTAGAGGTAGTATTTGAAAGATAAATAAAGTAACCTAGAAAAGAATATTCAAGTCAAAATAAGTGTGCTTTGCCACAACGCTCTTGTGTCACCTATTCTCGTGTCTGACAGCAAGAAAGCAGTCCCTTCCTTTTCTAATCTATTAACTTTTCACTTTCCACTTAAACCTCAAGTATGTTAGTGCTGGTGACTAAAGCCAAGTGTTCTAAAAAGAGAATCAAGACCACTTCAGTCCTTATATGATGTGTATATTTATTCAACAAATGTTAAGTAACTGTCTTGATGTGCTGGGGTTCCTCTAAAAGGTAGGAACGCAGGTGCTGGAGCATAGAAGTCACACCAGCCCCCATATTAGTCATGTAACGAGGTGGCCAAATTCAACTAACATTAAAATGAGCAATGTGGAGTGTGACACACTGCAATAAAAGAACAAGGAGAGCCTAAAGGAGCATTGACCACAGTTTCAACAAAGAAGGAAAAGTTTCTAAAATAAGTATTTTTAATTTTCTGTATATTAATTTCCCTCAATATCAAAATTTGTACCATCTGTTCTCACTGTTACAAGCACATAGATGTAATTAATTTAAACATTCTTACATCTAGTAAAGGAAAATATGTAAGAGTTATAACTTATTTATTTGAAAATTATGTAAAGTGTCATTTCTTTTTATTTTGTACAGTGGACCCCCAAGTTACAAAGTCTGACATATGAATAACTTGGGTTATGACCAGAATTTTAATTTTAACTTCTGACCAAAGTCCTGAGTTATGACCTGAGTGCTGGTCACTTGGGCTTCAAGATGGTCTCAGATACAGATTTAATCCTTAAAGAATTCCGGAAGGAGCAATACAACATCCTGTCCTGTCTGGGGTTCACTGAGAAATACCTGGCCAATGCCTCTCTAAGGACACTCAGTTCTTCCTGTGATAAGAGAGGGACTCTGAAGGCTGAGTAGAAGAGCCTGAGCCTTCAACTGGCAACTCGAGTTACAGCCAGCCCTTGGAAACGAATTGAGTTTATAAGTCAGGGGTCCACTCTATTTTCCAAACACAGTAAACTGAGCTTGATGTACACTTATTGGGAGACTGCACCCCCAAGTAATAGAATTCTGAGTTCAAATACCTAGTGAAGATAACTGGGTCTTATGTAATTCTTTTCTTTAAACATCAGAAAAGTCTGCAAACTTCTGATTGCAATAGAATTGTTTTATATTTCTGTGATTCAAAAACATAGACATGAACCAGTAGCCTAAAGATTTGACGTTTGTTTTGGTGAGAACAGATTAGCTTAACCTTAGATAACATTCAGTAAACAATAAAAATGCTGTTCTAAAGGAATGTAGAAGAAGTCCTGATATCACCATACACAAAGACAAGACAAACTTGTGACTGCGCTGAGCAAGGAAAACCATTTGGTGAAATGGAGCTCGGATGACTTTGGCTGGCCAGTCCATGATGTGAATCATCTATAAGTTAATTAATTTACCAGTCAAGGAATTAATCTAAATATTCTTAGCTTTGAAATTTTGCACTACTAACAGAGTTTCTAGAGAGAGATAGGTGCTGTTTTTGAAATCTTGCACTGTTGACCATGTGAGTCAAGAGAGACCAGCTGATACTAGGCGATGACTGCCAAGACTCAAAGCCTAGAATCAACTCGACGATAGGCAACTACACCTAATGATGGAGAAATGGCAGAGAAGGCACACAGGAGGGTCAGCCCCAGGGCAACCCCTCTTGAACTCTTTTGGAGTGCAACATTGGTCATTTCCTAAGAAAAATAAAAATTACAGTCCCCGGTTAGAAGTTCAGTACATGCTTTCTGACACCAAAAGATGACATGACGGAAAATATTTTAGTTAAGAAAAATGTTCTGAAAGTTTCTACATTAACAACACAAAAACATTTAGTGATATGAAATGTGGTTAGCCAAACAAACTCAGGCCATAATTTTCATAATACAGAGGGATAATTTTTGATCTCATGGGATCCAGATGTGTGGACATTTTCATTACTTTAAGTTGATTCTTCTTCAAGCAACTGCTGAAATTAGTCTGGATTACTAGGTCTATTATTATTATTATTATTATTATTATTATTATTATTATTATTATTAGAATAACTTGTTCTTGGGTTGGCAGTATAGCTCAGTGGACTAAGACCTTGCTTAAGTAAGTGTAGGGGCTCTGGCTCCACATGCCGCGCCAGCCCAGCCCCATGTGCACTGAGCGGCCAGAGGAGTCCTGGCATGGTAGCGCATGCCTGTAATCCCAGCATTAGGGAGGCAAAAATTAGGAGGATCACTGCGAGTCTGATCTGCATAGTGAGACCTTGCACACACACACACACATAGACCTTAAAAAAAAAGAACAACTTATTCTTGTTCTGAGTTCAATCCCTGGTACAAAAAAAAAAAAAGAATTACTTATTTTTTACTGATTAAAAATAAAAGAAATATGGTAAAATACAAAGTCAAGGGGGGCAGGGAGAAGTTGACTGTTCTAAATCTTCCATAGTCTAGCGTGCGTTATAAGGGGGAGCCCCTGCTTATGAATGCACCGCTACTCTGACCTCCACAGTATAACTAGAGCTCACTTAGAAGGCAGTGATGTCCACGTTTGGGCACTCTGCCCACAGAGCCCCTGCAGGAGCCTGGACAGTCGCCCCCAGGCCCTCTCAGCTGCTTGGAAGGAGCCGACGTGTGCAAAGGCAGTGGACGCTCAGCACTTTCATCCAAGGGCAGCATTTTCTTTCCTTTCCTTTGGTCTACTAAGGCAGAATTTTAGAAAATACTTTGTTCCAACATGTTTTGAGCAGACTGTTTTCTCTTTTAAAAATTTGTACAGTATAATTGAGCAAAGGGCAGTTTGAACATTCTCTTTCAGATATAACTGCAGCTATTTTATTCCTGAAGGTAGAAGTTATTTATGTTGTTGCCTAAAGGGCACCACAGTCAAGATCTAAGAAGTAAAAATTGAAGATACGCATCAGAGTGCTCATTACAGCACAGTCACATGGACTAATGACACATGCATTCATTTTATTCAGCTTTGTATTTCCACATGAAGGGTAGGAAAACCAATCTGAAGGCATCAAAGTTCCGTGCTGTGGTCCAAACTCAGACACAAGATATTAATCATTTCAAAAGGGGAAGAGGTATAGGGAAAAGTAGGAACTCTGTATGTTCTACTAATTTTTCTATGAACTTAAGGCAACGTTTTATTTTTTAGTAATTTGTAATCCTACCACATGAAAATACTTGCTGCTAAACTAGTTATTTCTCTACTAATCCCTATGTATTTAGTAAGTATATATCTTATTATTTAGCCCCTTAATAAATATCTTCCTTCCAGGACTGCTACATTTTAGAGACAGACAGACAGACAGACAGACAGACAGACAGACAGACAGACAGAGACAGAGACAGAGAGAGATAGAGAAAGGCTGCTCAAAGCAATGGCAGCAGTTCACCATACTAATAAATGTCTGGAAGCTTATGGCCACCAACTTTTGAGCACCTTTTATAATTATAGAGGCTAAAGGTAATGTTATTGATCTCAATAAACTTAATATTAAAAAATTTATATAAGTTTTTGTCTTTCTGATATGTAGTTTAGAATGGGTATACACTATTATGGGCATGCTATATGCTTTTGCATAACTTTATAGTTTTATATGCAGATAACTTTATACATATAAAACATTTTATGAAAATATAGAATCTTTGGGGCTGGCAAGATAGTTCACTTGTCTAAAGCACCTGGTTAGCAAGCTGAGGCAAGTGCAGGGACCACAGTTTAATCCCCAGCACCATATGCCATGCCTGCTGCACCCCCAGGGTGGGCTGAGCATGTACCACACACACAGACACACACACACACACACACACACACGCATGCATGCACATACACATGCACGCACACACATAAAGAAATTCTGTAAGTCTTTATTTCTTGCTTTCTCTCACCTACCTCTATCGCCTCTGCCCTCTCTGCCTTAACAGTACATTAAATAAGCTTAGACTTTTTGTTAGTGGCCATAGGTTAGAATTATAAATAAATAAAAACTTTGGGGTCCCAACCACGCCCTCAGCTCTGGAATTCACTCCTGCAGCTTGGCCCTTTGTTTTCCTGTGGCTTGAGTCGGCTCCCTATGACTCCACCTGCTTTCTCTAGGAGGTGGAGTGGTGTGATCAGGCTCAGGCGCTCTGATGGACTCTGTAGGTCCAAATCCAGCACCCGCGCCTACTGACGCTCTAGTCTTCTCCGGGGTACTGAATCTCAGTGCCTTCTGCACTCAAAGAATAAGGCTGCACTAGTCTTAACCTCAAGGGATACTGCAAAGACACAACCCACCAGAGCTGATATGGTCCTGCATCTGTAACCCCAGTTTCTGGAAAGCTAAAGCATGAGGGTCACAAATTTGAGCCCAAGTAGGCAGTTTAACAAGCCCCTGGCTCAAGAACTAAAAAGGGCTGGGTTGTGGCACAGTGGTAGAGTCCCCTGAATGCTGCCCCAAGTACCCCACAAAACAAACCAACCAAAACTGCTCAGTGTGTGTCATGTGCTCAGAATAGGGCTTAACAAATAGTGAGAACTCCATTTGTATTAAGTTACAATTTTTAAGGCTGATGCAGCAATCATGCTTTTAGAAGTTTTACACTTGAGGAGCTATACTGGGTTGAAGTAGCCACACACGTGCTTCTACTGTACCCATAAGTGAAACTGAAAAGTGATGTTAACTGAGGGTCTACCGGTGAGGTCTTCTTTGTCTTTTTGATGTCCTTTCCTAGCTTCTCTAACTTATTGCACATTTGAATTGCAATATTTATTGCATATATTGAAATCTTAACCTACAATGTGATGGCAGAGGAGGCTTGAGAGTGAGGTGTAGGTGAGGCCAGAGGAGTTCCCAGGGTGGGACTGGTGTCTATGAGATTCTCGGGGCAGAGATCCTCCACGAGGAAGCAAGGACTGCTGAGTGGTACAGTGAGAAGTCAACTGTTTGCAAGTCAGGAAGAGGCCTCTGGCCAGCAACTAAACTGTCAGTCTTGAATCCTCCAGCCACCACAAGTATGAGAAGAAAGTGTCTGAACTTGATCCTGGGCCTATTTACTGTCTGTCAGATCAACTATAGCAGAATTTCAGAGCTGAGGTTATGATTGGGACACTAGGTTTTTTTATTTATTAATAATTCCAATGTATTGGCACTGACAAAAAGTCTAAGCTTGTTTAACAAAATCTACTCTAGTCATGAAGTAGAGGAGGAACTAAAGCTCAGGTATTGAAGGATTAAATCCCAAAGGGGTGTAGGTGTTTAAAATCCTATCTGTAGAACTGTCCTAAGTGAACTATGTGTAAACAAAACTGGGGAGCATAGATTAGCAATATGGAATGAACGCTATTTGTGATGGAGCCTATCTTTTTTTTAATGGGTTTTGGGGGGTTGTTTGTTTTGTCTTGTTGAGACAGGGTCTCACTCTGCAGCTCATGCTGGCCTTGAGCTTACTCTGTAGCCCAGCCTGGTCTCGAATTTGCAGTGATCCTCCTGCCTCAGCCTCCCCAGTGCTGGCATTACAGTCTACTTTGCTCAGCTCCAATGTTTTTGGAAAATACCATAGACCTGGCAACAGACACTTTCTTCTCATACTTGTGGTGGCTGGAGGATTCAGGACTGACAGTTTAGTTGCTGGCCAGAGGCCTCTTCCTGACTTGCAAACAGCTGACTTCTCACTGTACCACTCAGCAGTCCTTGCTTCTTCGTGGAGGATCTCTGCCCCGAGAATCTCATAGACACCAGTCCCACCCTGGGAACTCCTCTGGCCTCACCTACACCTCACTCTCAAGCCTCCTCTGCCATCACATTGTAGGTTAAGATTTCAATATATGAATATGAAGGGACACAAACATGCGGTCCACCACAAACCCTAGAAAGACCGCAGGCCCTCCGCAGTCCTGTGTACCATCGGTAATGCCATGGAGTTCGTGGCCTGAATACTACCCAAACCTGAGTGACATCTGAGTTAATTGTCCACATTAATAAGAAGACCTTTACTGAGTATTTGATTTAAATGTTCCATGGCACTTTGTGTATTTTCCACACCATAGCCCTGGTAATGTTCACGTTGAGAGTTTTATATTTGATAAGCTCTTACTTCATGATTGTAGGCGTGATTCCTGGCCTTACCAGTACTGACCTCAATAAGAAACCAACAAAAATGTTTCTCTGGATCCTGTTTAAAGCAAAACTACCTGACTGATGTGGCCATGCATGTCATCTTCAGTCCTCCTCCTCCCGCTCTCCCATAAACCCAGCCCTTTGAGCTTCTGCCCCCTCTATTCCACCAAAACAGTTCTGGTGAAGATAAACAAATTTCTGAACCTTCACTTTGCTAGATTTGTGATTGGATGTCAGCTCTCAACTTGCCTGACTTGTTTCTAGTCTTTGCCACATGGCCCCTCTTTCTCGAGATGCATGCTTCATGCTCAGCCCCCACACCTATGCCTTCTTGGCTGTCCCCGTTATCAAGGCTGTCCCTTTTACACAGCCTTGCTACCTTCCTAATTTCTTACATGTACTTTAGAATGAATTTAACTTCATAACTTATGAAGTTCAGGGAAGATTCAGGAGACCTTCAGACATAGAGGCCAAACCTATAAGGGACCATGCTCAACAACCTCCAAGCCCAAGGGACCCTGAGAGCCTGTGGTTGGAGTGGAGAGTGAAATCCAGCTCTGGCTTCCAGCAAGAGTTGGGGGAAGCACCAGACTCTCTTTGCTCCTGCCTGCCAAGCCCCTTCCTGTATTCCCCTTGGCTGACATGCTGGAAGCTGTAGGGAAAGAAACACATTGGATACTGTGCACCTCAGCTGCCAGGCCTGGAGCAAGTTCGAACTTGCCCCCTACAGGCTAGATTTGCTGTTGTCCCCACATTGTTTATAATCCCTGAAAGAAGTGGGGTTACTGCTTTAAAAATAATCATTGAGAGTTTTTTGTATGAATGTGAGATTCAGAAACAGATTGCCAGTCAAATAGCAGTAGGACTATTTCAGATTCACAATTTCAAACTACTGAACTAAAAGGTCGTTGGAGCTGTACATAGTTCTATAGGTTCTCACAATTTTATTATGCTTTTTCATTATCCTTTTAATTATTTATTAAACTGTGCAACTGTGTTAAAAAATCAACCAATGAGACTTACAATTTGTAAATATAATTTGTGTACACATTATTGTTATCTTACCTTGCTAGAATGTTCTTTCAAATGATGAATACATTTATGCATTCTAAAGGAACTTCTATTTTAAAAGTTTTAGACAATGTACACATTTAATCATGAATTACCCACCCAGAACTGTCCTCAGACCAACAACTTATCCAAAAAAGAAAGACATAGCAAGATTTGAGTTTTCATCTTGACTCAACCGTTGAATATCTTGGTCACTAAGTTTTAGCTTGTGAAGCTGAAGTCCTGCCTGTAAAGCAGAGGTGGGGCCAGACAATTTGTGAGGTCGTTTTCACCTCAGATTATACCACTCCATAAGAAGGCATTCCCTCTGCCTAGGAAACCAAGCTAGATTTAACAGAAATGTTTTAACAGCATTTATAAAAGCCATCTTGAGCTTTGCGTCTAGAATTAAAACCTTACTAACCCCAAGCCTGCCCCTTCTTGTGCACTACTTTACCCCATTTTCCCTTCTCCCCTTGTACTGTCATTCTGAAAGGACATGTGGAGGAGAAATCATCACTAGTGAAAGTTTGATTTGCATAGAATTGGCTCAGAGCTAAGAAGTTGAGGCAGAAATCATCACACCTGTGACATGTTTTCTCCTTAGAGTCAACGGTATTCATTCCTCAGTCTGAATATGCCATTGAAGAAGACGTGGGGGAGCTGTTCATTCCCATCAGAAGGAGCGGAGATGCCAGCCAGGAGCTCATGGTGATCTGCTCCACACAGCAAGGTAGCTTAATTTGTGAATACAAGGAAGTTAAAAATAGAACAAAACAAGAAAACTGAAGTAGCATCCAAATGATAAAAATAAGCCTTTCTACACAGTGAGTCTGTGGCACTTTATTATTTTGTTGTTGTTGTTGTTGTTGTTGTCATCATTGTTTTTGCAGGACTGGGATTCAAACTCTCGACCCTGCACTTGCCAGGCAGGCACTTGTGCCATGGAGCTATCTCCCTAGCCCCTTATAAGATTTTTCAGAAAGGCTAACAAGCATTATTCAGAAATTTTCTCTGGAATTGTGCCTTTAAAGACTACTCCAAGGTGCCTAGGAAGAATATGCTGGACCTACTGCGGACATCTCTGAACTCAGGGCTGAGGAGATAGCTCGGCGGTCTAAGCGCCTGCCTGGCAAACTCAAGGGCCTGGTTCAATCCCATGTACTAGACACTCTTGCTGGTCTTGAAACCGAGCTGTAAAGGCTGAGTCAGGAGGCTCACTGTGAGTCTGAACTGCATAGTGAGACCTGTACCAAAAACAAAAAACCTGCTGCAGTAGTCAACTAATTAAAAATGACTTAGAAACTGATTTGAACCAAATTCAAATATTTGCCTTGTTCATGGTTAAGCCTCCTGTGCATGATGATTTTATAATACAGTTAAAATTAAACAGTATGATGTTCATTGATATGCTAAATTCTTTTTTAGTAACCCAGTTAATTTTCCAAAAGTGCAGTTCACAAAATCACATATACTATTGGTTTAAGCTTCCACCTTAATTTAAATTTACATAGATAGGTAATAAATAGACAGATGGATTCAAAACCAATTTCTATATCAGTCTTGGCTCAGCTAATGAAAAGCCCAGTCAGCAAATGTGCAAAACTCAGCAGAGCAGGTAAGACTACTAATGCGGCAGGTGTGTGCAGCACTTTGCGTTGGCCTGTGTGTCTCAGCATTTCAAGAGGAGGTGCTATTGTGCTGTGAGACTGTGCTGATCTAGAAGCCCAATGCCAGGAACGACAGGCGCACACAGGGATGTGTGACACTCATCGCCAACACTAGAGCAGTAGTGACAGTACATGGCCACAGCTGCAGATCCAGGCCCTTTATGTGTACAATGCCCACTGAAGGCTGCATAGGAAACACTCTGGTGATCTTCTCCACATGAAACCCTTCTGACCGCTCTTTGTTCTAGGGACAGCCACAGGAACAGTGCCAAGATCGGTGCTGTCTTACTCTGATTACATATCCCGGCCTGAGGACCACACCAGTGTTGTGCGCTTTGACAAAGACGAGCGGGAGCGAATGTGCAGAGTGGTTGTGATCGACGACTCTTTGTATGAAGAGAAGGAGACGTTCCGAGTCCTTCTGAGCATGCCCATGGGCGGGAGACTGGGCTCCGAGTTCCCAGGGGCTCTGGTCACCATCCTTCCTGACAAAGATGATGGTGAGTACACGGTTTCCTCTTATCAGGGAAAAGAACGTTGAAGATAATTTTCTAGGTAGAAAAATGCAAATGGAGAAAAGACGCATTAATATTACACTTGCTTCCATAGGGTGATTAAGATTCTATAATATAATTAGCTGTCTCAGCTGTTATTTCTTGCTTTAATGTTTTGAAGGGCGAACGTCACACCTCTGTATGTTTTCTTTTCTCAGTAGTTTCCTTCATAGTGTCACTTGCCATTAGGTAATTATGCAGTGACAAACAAACAGCAAAGCAACACCCAGAATTTGGAGGCAGATTTATTTAACCTTGGACAGGCACTGACAGGGAGTCAATTGTCCCTCAAATGTCAGGCCCTGATCTCTGGTAGTCCCGGGCTTATATGGGATAAGAAGCAGGAAGTACAGAGGCAGAGTGGCTGCCAACTTGGGGTTGGTTTATACGGTGTGCATCATAGTGACAGGCCATTTGTAAGACCCGGGATCAACTGGAGCTGCAACAGGAGCTGTCATCCGGAAAACTGACATACATTGGCTGGATGGGAGAGCATTTTCTGCTACATTTTCTCCCTCTTTTAATTTCTCTGGCAAATCTTTGCTGAATATGTTGTTTGTCATCTTCTGAGACAAGGCCAACTAGGAGCAGTAACATTAGGGTTGTCGGTGATCCTAGGGTGGGCCCTAGTCAAGATCTCTAAGAGTGTCTTATTTCCAGAGTTGCTCCCTACATTGCTTTTAGGATGAGACATAGGTGAGGCCCATCTGTTCTGTAACATTGCTCCGGCAAAGGACTGAAGGAGTTAATCTGATCTAGGAGCATGTCCAGTGCTGCAGCCTGTGTCTTGACCCCAGAGATCAAAAGATGGCGCATACTGGACTGTGCTTCCCTAGGGAAAAATTACAGTGATGCAATATATTCTGAAAAAGGAAAGGCAAAGAGAAACCTTTATCTTCCCACTGGGGAAATTGATTATACTTTCTTGTGAGAAAAGAGAAACCAAGAGGAAAGACTGTAAATAATCTTGTAATGAGAGCAAAGAGCAATAAAACGAGAGCGCGGACCCCTCAATGTGGACCTATTTTTCTTCTCCCCTTGACATTTTCCTCATGGTAGATGAAAGAGGAAGGAACAGTCTTTCTGGTAGGAGGGAAACTGGAGCATGACCAAAAGACTTTAATCTCAAGTACTCTTAAAACTCAGGAATCTGCGCAGACCAGGTACGATCTTTGATGGTGAAAGGACAAAGGCGAGCTTGAGAGGTCAAGGTGGCCACGGGTCCAGTATGCTTACGCCTGTGCTTTCGTGTGCTTTGTTCTCCTACTGATCCTATGAAGGATATCATGATGCTCATTGGTCACTAGAAGGTTCTAAAACCCTGATGATAAATTTACAAATGACTCTTTGAAGACAAAATGGAAATAAAATCTTGCTTGTGCCTTCCACTTAGAAAATACCCTAAATATATAAGATATTCTAATATTTTAAATGTTTCTTTTGCATATTAGTTTAATAGGAAGTTCTATTCTGTATTTACATAAAGTGCAGCAATTTTTAAAAATTGAGTCAGCTTGAGAGAGAGCCAAAATTTTTAATGTCAGCCAAAACATATCTAAGAATTCACATTGTAGGCCTATCTACTATGAAACTATCTGTTGACATATCTGCATTTCTATAAATCTGATAAGATAGTTTTAGTTTAAAGATAGAAATTAGTGAATTCTTGCTTTAGTTTTATTTTTTTTGCATAATTCTTTTATAGATTGTTTAGGGATTCACATAAAGAAAAACAGCCCTTTCAGCTATGTATCACTTAACCTTGGTGAGAATAAAGAGTAACCTTTCATTGTTACTCACATGTCACCACACTAGCAAGACTAGCAGGGCTGAGTGAATGACGTGATTTTATAGCCAGGTGGCATGAGGGTCCACAAGGGTCATGACCCGGCCTTCAGCACATCTCCCGAGTGGTGATGAAGTGGAGGACTCACACTGCATCTAACATTTGCACAGTGCTTTACCATCAGTGTAGTATCTGAGCTGCCCAGTGCCCCACTGCAGACAGGGCACCTGCCGTTAGGAGTGGGCAGCCACAGCCCCACGACGCAGGGCTGGTAAACAGGGGTGCCACACATTCTGGGTTTTGAGGCTTCATAGGACCAGAAAGCACTGGGCCAGCAGTTTGTTGGGAATGCTGTCAGCATCTATTGCCTCTCTTCCTCCTTATTTCACCCAGTCTCTCCTCAGCAGACCAGGAGTCCTCAGCACACTTCTCTTTTCTTCAAATCATCTCTTTCCAACTGCTTCTAGCACCACTAAACTAACGCTGGCATACATTTTCTCTTTCAGACATAGAGGATAGTGAACTCTTGACAGGCCCCTCAGCTTCTCTATCTCCACTTTAATCATCTTGCCTGTGCTCATGCCGCACCATGAGCAACAAACAGGCATGTTTTTCTTTCCCAAGTCAAGAGGCAACAACCCACAGGGAAGAAGGAAGAGAGAAAGAAGAAAGAAAGAAAGAAAGAAAGAAAGAAAGAAAGAAAGAAAGAAAGAAAGAAAGAAAGAAAGAGAACCAATGCTCTTCCAGTGGTATAGCAGTTAAGAAGCCTGTAAGATAGTTTCTTAATTAAGAAGAATATTTATTAATTATTCAACTACTATTGCAGTGTCCAAGAGCCACATTTAGGGCTCAGTTACTCCTTTTCATTCACTGTTCACAGTTATTCTTGTCTCTGACAATTCTCAATGTTTCTTATCTTACTATGACATACAGGACCTTTAGGAAGAA